>SNQJ01S0210070.1:0-16026 GCA_010110895.2 Picea sitchensis
TCAGCCTCAAGTCTACTAATTTGCCTCTTTTATATGGCATGCGTTAGGGCTTAGTGAGGAGGACAACTTGTTCAACTGATACCGTCATGTAAACATCGACGTGTGTGGGTCAGGGTTTGGGGTTTCATTAAGGTAGGGAGGAGGGAGGTGGTTTAGTGACTAGGGGTTTACTATGTCTGAGAGGGGTTATGTGTTTCAAACTCAAAGAGATATTGATTTTATACATTATTGTATTATATAAATACTTGTTACAAAAGGAAATATGCATTTACAATATGATATGGTATTACAATTTATTGTTTATTTACTTATTGTAAAATGAATTATGAATTTATTAAATATTAATATAGATCAAAATAAATCAGGACACAAGTGTAAAATCTTAAAAAAAATAATATTAAAATAGATTAAAATAAAGTATTAAAAAAAATAAGATTAAAATATATCTATATATATTTTTAAGTAAAAAATCATATTAATATTCAGAGTCTCAACAATCTAGAAAACATCAAGTTCTTGGCTATGAAACACCATGATATTCTTCTAGGTTCATTAGGTCAAAAACCATGCCGCAAAGGGTAAACCAAGTATACCATGTCTATCACTGTTATGCTTAGAAATTGAAAGATAAAACTGAAATTTCTAGTATGGTAAAAACTATAAAAACATAGGCAAAAATTCAATTAACCAAAATAAAATATTCTACAAATTCTTTGGAATGTGAGGTTCCATAGGAGAGGACTTTCCAGGACCAATACCATCTTCATCAATACCACCATGAGGACCAATAGTTTCATCTCTAGAACCAACAGTCGTAGCCATGGAACAAGCAATGGGTGGCTAGAAGACGCTTACGTGTTTGTGAGACAACCAAATGATGACTTTGGACATGTATTCCATATGTATCTCCAACATCTCCATTCGGCCTTTGAGCTGACGAAAATATTCATCTTTTGGCAGCATGTCGAGAACTACCATCATCTCGACATGCCATCAGAGTTCAAGGGTGTGAAAGAACTTAGAGTTTTGGGTCCTAGTGCATCCCAAATATGGGATAACCCTTCCCACTTGTAAGTCAACCTTCGAGTCTTCTGTAAATTGATGAAAAAGGAGAACCTTATCTTCCAAGGCCGACATGGCCACTTTGTCATCCTCAGGCACGTGGGTTTCATAGTAATCGACAATGCCTATTGATGCTCTTGCTGCCCGAGATGGCCCTACCCTGGAAGTTCCAACATTCAAATGGCGAGGATTACGGATGCAAGGAGACATTAGAATGAAGGCTGAAACAGAGGGAGTTACAGGCCCGCAGGCAGGGGAATATGAACAAGGGGAACCATAAGTAGAAGGGCTAGAATAATATGAGAGCTGCAATTAAAGATCATAGGCTCATGTATGTTCCTAATAAACTTACTACGAGTCACATCACCCTCAAGGAGTATTTTGATGGGTGCTCTCATTCACCCTCAAGGAGGATTTGATGGGTGCTCTCATAGATAGGAGTTTCTCAATGTGCAAAAGATCATTGATGATGATACTTTGCATCATATCTTGCAACAAAGCATTCAACGACATTATTTTCATATTAATGCACCTGAGAGACGAGTGATTCTTTCTCCTCATGCTTAATATTTTGAGTTTCATGGCCAACATAGACAATATTCAATTCCATAATGGCGCTGGCAATCGCCAACTCCTGCTGAATGGACATGTGGTTTCCTATGAGTCAAGCAAGTTGAAAGAACATGAAAGGGTCTATGCTACGCGATGACTTGGAATTGGCAACCATAGAGCATGCTTTGAAGATGTGGGGACATTATCTCCCATGGGAAAAATATTTGAGTTGAAAAATACCCATTGTGGTATGAAATATTTTAGTGGACAAACAAGTTTGAATGCCGAAAAGTAGTGGTCATACTTCCTCAAAGGAGTATGGTCACATAAAGCATATGAAATTAAAAGAGAGCAAGGTGGTTGATGCACTCAACAAGAGGATGCATGCTGGAAATGCATGTTACAACCATTAGGGGATTTGAAGTAAGTGATCATGTATTTCTAAAAAGTGAAGGCTAGGTGAAGTTCCCTGAAGTTGGAAAGTGTTCTAACAAAAGGTACTATTGAATCTGGCGCACCTCCCTGCAGGGAGGGCACTCGTGGATTTTAAACCTACCATAGGGTCAAGAAGGATTTTTTTGGGATGGCCTTAAAAGGATGTTCAAAGGTTTGTGGCGCATCGTTTGGTTTGCCAACAAAATAAGGTGGAAACAATTAAGATCCCAAGTCTTTTAAAACCATTATCCATCCCAAGTCAGCTGGAGGGAGGTTTCCATGGATTAATCACTGTGGTTACCAAAGTCCTAAGGAAAGAGTATCATGGTGATTGTTGATAGATGACTAGTATGCACACTTTGTGCACCCCCTCTCATCAGCCAAAGCTAGTAATAAATTGCCAACGATTCATTTGGAGACAGTTCAGCGTTACATGACAGCCAAAAGATTATTGTAAGTGACAGAGATCCCATCTTCAATCGGACATTTTTGGACAAAATTATTTTCCTTTGTTTGGGTACTCACTGGCTCATAGCTCATCCTCCTATCATCCTCAACTGGATGGACAAACCAAGATAGTGAACAAATGTATGTAGGGCTACATTCATTTCTTTCTCTCTAATAAAACAAACACAATGGTTCAAATGGTTACCCTGGCGTAATGGTGGTATAACACTTTCATTTTCTCGTGACCGCAACAAAAAAATGACAATCTAATTTGCACTTTTATGGATACCCACCTCTATCACTTCTCTAAAAAGAAAAAAAATATAAGGTTCAAGCAAAGAAGATCACATCGAGAATCAACAACAAGTTTCCTCCAAAACTTAAAGGACAACCCGACCATGGCACAAAATCAAGATGAAACAACAAGCGATCAACATATAGTGAAAGAAGTTTTGAAGTAGGGGATTGGTGTTTTAAGACTACAAACCATACAAACAGATGCCCCTCACAATCCAAGAAGGATAATAAATTACCACCAAAGTAATATGGCCCTTAAAAGGTGTTTCAAAACATTGGTACTATGGAATACAAATCTGAGTTAGTTCGCGATCCTCAATGAAAATAATCCAGCTTTCCATGTTTCATGATTAAAGAAGGTTATACACAACAAGATCCCGCCTAAACCATATCTAACCTGACGAGGAAGGAAAATCATATTGAATCCTGAAGCCATCAATGACACAATAATTCTCCAAATGAGGAATGGATCCATTCCAAAGTATCTCATTAAATGGAGGAAACCTAGCCTAAGATTCCACCTTGGGAAGATGAGTCTTTTATATATAAGCATCCATATTTACTCAATCATTGTGGACAACATTTGTCTCTAGGGGAGGGGCATGTTAGGCCCCAATATTGGTCATTACCACTTAATTGGGCATATTATAATAGTAACGCATTTCATTTATAAGCCTGGGCTTTAGGCCATTAGTTGTACTCCTAGTCTCCTATATATACCTAGAGACATTATTTTGGAATCATCTTGTAATTGAAAAATTATGTGGACAAAGGGGAGAGGTTTCCTCTCTAAGGCTTGGTTTATCTGAAATTATCTCTTTTCAAGGTGTTGAGTACTTTTCAGAGGTTTCTATGTGCTATATTGATATTTGGTTCTTAACATTGAGGGGGTCAATTTGTCTTTCTCCTGACAATATAAAGTAGCAATTAAGGCTGAATCTGGTCAGTCGTATCATGGACCCAAATATACTAGTGCTTCCTTAGTTTTAGCAACAATGTTGGATGTATGATGGGTTCTAGAGATTTGTAATTTTAGAAACAACGATTACCTGTAATAGTAACTTCATTTTATGACGGTTTTAATTATAATGGTTTTAAACATGACACGTTTTCCTTACTTCCATGTGGCAACAATTTCACAATTGTTATAATTGTAATGGATCTATTAGTATGACAATGTTTCTATATTTGTGTTGTTATTATTCATGTGACAACGAATTAATGTTTGGACTGCCACATCTTGGGCTGCGTTTTTTATATTGCTGACAACTTTACAGTTAAAAGCTTACACATATTGACTTTGTTTTTACATTACTTTTCCTCAATATAGTTGCCAACAAATCTATTTATGATTTAGTGGATAAAGGTTTTGGTTAGCCAACACAATAACCTTAAAAAGACCTAATTTAATTATATTATATTACTATCTTCGGCCCAAGTTAAATTGTATTAGATTTGTTTTCTGTTTAAAATCTCTCATTATATAGCAAAGTTCTTTACTTGTTACATAGATTATACTTGTTCCATACATTATAAATTATAATTGTTTTTATAATATTTAGCTTTATTTTATTAAATTGTTATACAACCATATCGCTATGAGATATCGATATATATCATTGTTAGACTTTAATCTTAGTTAGCGAAGTTATAACCTTAGTACATACATTGATTGGACAACAAATATTATCGGCAGTGATAAGAATGATAGGGTTGGAGGATTTAACTTAGGCTTTCCAGGAGTCATATGTTAGGAAGTGACGATTGTAGTGAGACCCCGTTAATAAGATCTTATTTAATTCATAATTCACTTGAGAAGTGAGAGAAAGGATTTTATTGCTTCATGTTACTGTGGAATGGATTCTGGGAATATTCATAAAATGGCGTTTTGTGTCTTTTAATTCATGTATTTTTTCTTAGACCATGTGCCGTGATTTGAGCATGTGGAAGCGATTGTTAGTCGCCGCTTCTTGCGCCTTGTTGACTTGTCATTTGGGTGCTTGGGTTTGTTTTTCGCCTTGTGGTTGACAGTTATTTCGATATTCTACCACGTTAACCTTCTTGGGTTTGGTCTAGTATGCCGCTCCTTCTCCGGAGCTACCGTTACTATCGGCCGGTAGGGACAAAATGACCTTCCATGACTTCATCGTACTTAGTGAATAGAGAAAAACCATAACTTGTTGGAGTCGCTACCCATTGTGGGCGCTTGTCATTGTATATCAAGAGTTGGTGCTTGGGATGTAACACCTTCATGAGTTCTGTTTTCGCGCCATAGAGGTTCTAGTACTGTCGCCGAGGTCGTTGTATCAAAATTCAGGATGCTGTCCCTTAGCTTTGTATGGGTTATCGTGTTGTCGGGGTAGTCTTTTCTATCTCTTTGATTTACGCATTTCTTCAGTATCCGTTGTGTTAGTGCTTTTGATTTGTTTACTTGTTTCCGGTTCTATAGGTGTGGTTCACATCGTTGTGTGGTTCAACCGTTGACGAAGTTGCCTTCCTCGGCCTAAAAAAAATAAAAAATGCACTTCTTCGGGCTAGGTCATAACGACAGGATCGCTACATCAACGATGTCGGTCACCTTCACGGACAAAACTTCTATTTAGAGTGCACAGTGCTCGACGATGGTAGATACTCTCAATGTTAATAGTGAAGGGTGTGTATTGTCTCAACAAAATTACCAAGAAAAGTCACCATCGTGGCAGAGGGTATGATATCGCTTAGGTTACCATATGCTCTTTCATAATTTTAGACTCATTTATTCTTAAACACATTTCAATTCAATGATTGGAACATGAGCCTCCTATCTGCCTAATAGGTGTGTGCACTCTACTTGGGATTTGAAAGGAACAAGAGGTGAGTTAAGGGATAGTCATAGATTTTTCCATTAACAAGGAGGATGTGCGAATCAAGAATATCAATCTTTCTTTTTTTACTTACATTGATTGAAATTTTGAAAATTGTATAAGATGAAACTAATTTTTGCATTGATTCAAATTTTGAAAATCGTATAAGATGACAACTAATTTGGAAATCAGATTTACAAAGCCATTCCATTAAGTTTTGTTGTGAATATTGCATGATTTCATATTTAATACCTATTATATTATGTTATTCCAAATTTTAGATGATTATACATTCAAGTGATCAACTATGAAGCAGCCACACAAATGTAGTTATAGGTGGTGTGTTAAATTGCTATATGAAAAACTTTATTAAATTTATATTCTTTGAATTGTATTTTTTTATACATACTTCTACTTCATATTGGACTAATCAATAGAGGCATTATGTTGATTAACACACTTCTTAACATGTAGTCCTTTTCCAATATTGATTAACAAACTTCTTAGTGTAAAATAGTAAAAACTATATAATTTATATTTTAACATTTAAAATAATCAAATACAATAAATAAGAAAACCATATAAATTATATTTAACATATAAAATAATCAAATACAATAAATGTAAAAAAATCTAGTTTCCATTGTATGTAAAAGATATCGCGATAACCATAATAACCCATAACTCCGGTGAATGTAAAGAGTTATGGCTCTATAAAAAAATTAAAAAATTTTAAAATAAACCCAAAATGTGATAATGAAATTTTAATCCTAGTCGCATAATTAAACCCAAGAATTTTAAAAGTTAATTCATTTAAACGGTAATATATGTTAATTTAACAAGTAATTTCTTAATATGATTAGGTAAATGTTAAAAAGTAAACAGGGTAATCATATGATGTTACAGTAATTTTTAATATGATTAGGTAAATGTTAAAAGTAAATAGGGTAACTGATGCATTTATAAATGTAAAGAAGTTATCAACAATAAACTGACTCATTGATTTCGGAGGACTAATTAAGAATATGTCAAGATCTTCAATGCATAACCATCAGATTAGAATTTAAGATCATTAATTGTGCCCATCTCCAATAGGGGAAGGGCGTGAAGAAAATTTCACCGCTTTTAAGTATTATGATCCATATTTTGATTAAAAGAAACAGAATTTTTAACAAGACATCTACATATCAACAACATTAGTAAGATTGAAACAAAAATGATTGAACAACCAAAAATTTGTAGAAAAAAACTAATTTGCATATGCAATATCAAACACAAGGAAAACATTATTGAAGGGAAGAAGTTTCTTTCCACCCATGGAATGTGGATTTTATTATTTCCCATGAATTTACTCATGCATAACTTCCCGCCTCCAGCATGGAGTGCCCTCCAAAACTACGTAATCCAGAAGCTGATCTACCCGCACTTGTTCCCCTTGGAGATCCTATACCACATATTGCCTTGTGCCATAGCTTGATGAAAGAGGAATCACACTAGGCTCTGATAGACTAGATAAATGAAGCACGGTGTCAGTGTTGCTAGCGCCATCCTTATCTTTGAAAATATTCTCCCTAAGCCTTGTTATAATTTGGATGAGTGCATCTCTTGCAACACTCGGCTCTCCAGTAATCTGAACAAGCTCCTCATTTTCAGAGGAACATTTTGGTAGCCCCTCTTTGCGAAATATGCGAATATTTGCTCCTGTTTGCCTATGCATCTCACTAATGATGTTGCCACCTTTACCGAGAAGGAAACCAATGTGCTTTGACAGAACAAGAAACCTTGTAGAACTGGCACCATCTTTGTCAATGGTTCCACCAGTCTTTCCTTGCAATTGGAGAATGGCCTCAAGAGTAGGTGAAACACGATCATCAGCCAACTCTGATGAAGAAACTACAATTACACGTTCATCTGACTCTGTTTGTGCGTCTTCAACCTTAATACTTTCTCCTGTATCCTTCCTCATGGTTTTGATTGTATTTCCACCCTTGCCAATCACCACTCCAATTTTATCATTTGGGCATAGTACTCGAATAGAAAACTCCTCGGGACTTTTGAAAAAATTCCCAAATTTTGAAAAAATGGGAAGAGCAGGGTTACTAAGAGGCCGTGCACTTCCGGCTTCACTTCCATATCCTCCCAGTTTTGTCAATGGTTCCACCAGTCTTTCCTTGCAATTGGAGAACGGCCTCAAGAGTAGGTGAAACACGATCATCAGCCAACTCTGATGCAGAAACTGCAATTACACGTTCATCTGACTTTTGTTTGTGCGTCTTCAACTCCAATACTTGCTCCTGTATCCTTGCTCATGGTTTTGATTGTATTGCCGCACTTGCCAATCACCCCTCCAATTTTATCATTTTGGCATAGTACTCGAATAGAAAACTCCTCCGGACTTTTGAAAAAATTCCCAAATTTTGAAAAATGGGAAGAGCAGGGTTACTAAGAGGCCGTGCACTTCCGGCTTCACTTCCATATCCTCCCAGTCCTGGTAAATGGGAGGCATAACCAAGAATTGGAGCACGTAATTGTGATGAGTAAACAGTGAATCTACCTGTGGAAGATAACTTGCCGGAGGAAATGCAGGCACAGCAGAAGGAACGAGTGAACGTTGGTTCGTTCCAGGTAAAATATCACTCCAAGGAACTTGCTCCTTAGGTGGGTGCTTATACAGAAAAGCTGAAACTGCATACAATGCTTTCTTTACAGCAGTTTCGTCCCCAGATATCAGAACAAGTTCATCAAACCTAAAAGCACAGCCTGGCAACTTATCTTTTCTCGGTATCTGAATTTGTGCACCCGATTCGTTTCTCAATTTTTGAATGTTATTTCCACCTTTTCCAATCAACTTCCTTGACCTATTGTTAGCAACTAGCAATCGAACATTTTGTTGTCGCTTTTTGTCGGCGTCATTACCTCTACCAGAAGATTCTTGGAAAATAACAGAATGCACTCTAAGAAGAGCATCCTGCGCAGTGGACAGATAGGTTCATTCTCATTGCCATCCTCACCATCCTCCTCCTTGTCCTTGTTGACGGTGAGCTGAGATTACTATCACGCGCTCATCAACGCTTGGAACAGCATCTGCAACTTTGATCTCCGAACGCGTCTCTCGTGTCAGAGATTTTATTACTTTACCCCCTTTCCTATAACACTTCCGATCACATTACTAGGACACAATATGCGATACACAGTATTGTCGGCACCAGGCAAAGTATGCTCTCGACCAGTGCCAGAGTTCCGCCTCTTATTTCTATCATTGTTCCCGCAAACTCATTTCCCGTGCGTGTTCACTTTCCAGTGGCAGACTATAACCCCAGACAAGATCTCCTATTTTAAGGTAAAACGCTCAGACGACAGGCTATTGAGTAAGACAGGATAAAAAGCTATTGGTCGTTCAAGTGAAGCGATAAATAACAGCCTCAAGTATCAATCGAAACGGTTCAGCCACAAGTCTACTAATTTGCCTCTTTTATATGGCATGCGTTAAGGCTTAGCGAGGATGACAACTTGTTCAACTGTCGTGTTAACACCGACGTGTGTGGGTAGGGTTTGGGGTTTAGTGACTAGGTGTTTGCTATGTGTGAGCGCGGTTAAGTGTTTCAAACTCAAAGAGATATTGATTGTATACATTATTGTAAGACATAAATAATTGTTACAAAAGAAATATGCATTAATATTAAATAGATTAAAATAGCATTAAAAAATTAAGATTAAAATATATATCTATATGTATTTTAAGTAAAAACTATATTAATATTAGCAGTCTAGAAATCATTAAGTTCTTAGATATGAAAGATCATGATAGTCTTCCATGTTTATTAGGCAAAAAAACCTTCTCTTGAGGGGAAACCAAGTATACCCGATCTATCACTGTTATGCTTAGAAAATGAAAGATGAAACTGAAATGTCTAGTATGGCAAAACTATAAAACATAGGCAAAAGCTCAATTAACCATAAGAAAATATTCTAGAAATTCTTTGGAACGTGAGGTTCCATAGCATACAACTTGCTAGCATCAATGCCATCTTCAGAAATACCACCATGAGGACCAATAGTTGCAGCTCTAGAACCAACAATCGTAGCCCCAAGACGAGCAATCGGTGGCTAGAAGAGGCCTTTGTAAGCTATGAAACACCAAGTGATGACTATGGACATATTCCATGTGTATCTCCAACATCTCCATTGGAGCTTTGAGGTGATGAAAATATTCATCTCTTGGAAGCACGTCGAGAACTATCATCGTCTTGACATGCAAGTAGAGTTCAAGGGTGTGAAATAATTTAGAGTTTCGGGTCTTGGTGCATCACAGATCTTGGATCACCCTTCTCACTTTTATGTCAACCTCTGAGTCTTCTCTAAATTAATGAACAAGGAGAACCTCCCTATCTTCCGTATCGGCTATCATCACTTTGTCGGCCCTATGCACATAGGGTTTCATAATCGAAGCAATTCCTACTATTTTGTCAGACATTGGCTCCTTCCCTCGGAAGTTCGGAACATTCAAATGGCGAGGCCTACTGATGCAAGGATCCATTAGAATGAAGGAAGAACCAGAGAGACTTACAGGCCCACATACAGGGGGAATATGAACAAGGGGAAACATAAGTAGAAGGGTCGAAATAATATGAGGGCTGCAATTGAAGACTAGAGGCCCATGTATGTTCCTAATGAACTTACTAATAGTCACAATTCTCAAGGAGGGTTTTGGTGGGTGCGCTCATGGATATGAGTTCATCAAGATGCAAACGATCAATCATGATGATACTTTGCATCATATCTTGCAACAGAGCATTCATTGATATTATTTTCATATTAATGTGAATCCTTTTGAGAGACAGAGTGATCTCCTTTTCCCTGATGCGAATAGTTTTGAGTTTCATGGACAATGTGGACACATTCAATTCCATAATGGCGTTGTGTAATGCAATTCTTGAACCTACTAAGGACGACCGAAGGGAGAACGGATGATGGTGGAGGTGACCTTTTCATGGCTAGGATGTAACGGTTGGACTTCCCTTGTACTCAAACCGTGTGCCACACGATCCACCACCGACATTTGAGCTTGCATGCTTGTAGACACCC
Source organism: Picea sitchensis (assembly GCA_010110895.2). NCBI lineage: Eukaryota > Viridiplantae > Streptophyta > Pinopsida > Pinales > Pinaceae > Picea > Picea sitchensis. Next base: position 10,722 of record SNQJ01S0210070.1, read on the forward strand.
CAACTGGGGATAAAATATATCTATATTAGTATATATTTTATTATTATTTTATTTAAATTTTATTATTATGGTTGATTTTGTTTTTTAAATAAATCTCTTTTTTATTCCAATTTAGTTTATAATTAATGTTATGTTATAATATACATCTCAATTATATCCTGGCTGTATACATGTATCCCAATACTGCAGAATTAGTGTAGGAAGGAAATTAATTTACTTTCTCTATAATAATTAGTGTAGTGGTGTCAATCCTCTACTCCCTATGCACTAATTAGTGAATGGCGGCAATAGTCTACTCTCTCTCTCTCTCTCTCTCCAATAATTAATTTAGTGGCGGCAATAGTCTTGATAATAACATGAAAGTATTGAAAATGATTGTGTACACACACCACACATACATATATGCATAACTACTAGAATAGGAGAAGACCAAACCAAAGTGGTATATTTTATAAGCCTTGTATCATTTTCTATTGTTTGGTCTACTCCCACATTAGTTGTTCCGATCGCTTTGCAAAAATATTACGTTTTTTCTATATTGGGAGCTTGTTACTCTCCTGTTTACTTGTTCAACTATTTCCAACAAATCATATTATTTCTTTCTTTTGGATTTCTCTACTAATACCTAGGCTTCGACTTCATAAAAGTTTAACTTGCAAATTTCAACATATCAAGAAAAGCTTGAATCAACATATGATTTGATATAGTCCCAATTTTCATTGAACTCTTGATTTTCATAAAGGGACTCAACTTTAGATATTTTGGGGCACAATCTTTCAAAAAAAATTATTGGCTCTCCATAGAGATAACAATCATTACCTTGTTGGTTTTTATTATCAAACTTTTTTATTTGGAAATCTCTTTTCTTCTAATAATTCTTTCAAGGATTCATCTATCTTGGGACTCTTTATTCAATATATCATTTTCTTTGTAGGAAGTGTTTTTTTTTTTACTTGTTATATTGATTTATGAAAACAATTAAATTCCTTTCAAATCAACATTTCTTTAGATTTCATCCTTTTTTATGGACCTTTATGCATACATAAATCTTCTATGCAAATTTTTATCATTTTAGCTACGTTTGCAAGGGTTAAATTAGTAATATCTAATTTCTATTTACACGCATGATATATGTACTTTATCAAGAATTGAATAAGGAATTATTGTTATGATATTTACCTTGATTTCATTATCACATACATGATTGCTTGTGTAAGACAATTTTTCATAATTCCTCATGAATTCATTAAATTCTTCTAAACTCACTAATTCCATCCCTAAAAACATTTTCATGTCACTATCCTTGGTGATCTTCTTCCATAAACCAAAGGATACCACAATTCCCTTTATAAGTGTAGCTAAGCTTCTTACTTGTTCTTTTGATAGAGGCTTTGTCCCTCCTTCCGACAATAAACCAATTTCATTTTCAATGCTACATGGGAGTTTTTCCAACCAAAATATTATGAATCCTTTGAATTGTTCGTAACTGTGAAGACAATATATTCATAATCCATATCAATGTCTAACTGCACTAGGTGGCATAAATCCAACCATTCTTGCAATTTCTCTACTATTAGTTGATATGTCACAAAACCCAGAGAGGTAGATTGATGGAGAATTTGCACTAAACTTTATCCAGTTTCTCCACAAGATTTCCTCTAGATGTTGATTCTACTTTTCAGATGGTAAACACCTCGGAATGATATGCATGCTATTGAGTAAGACAGGATAAAAATCTCTTGGTCGTTCAAGTGAAGTGAGAAATCACAACCTCAAGTATCAATTGAAATGGTTCAGCCTCAAGTCTACTAATTTGCCTTTATATGTATATACATGCTAGGGTTTAGTGTGAGGAGGGACAACGAACAACTGGCACACGTCATGTTAACATCGACGTGTGTTGGTCAAGGTTTGGTGTTTCATTAAGGAAGGGAGGAGCGAGGTGGTTTAGTGACTAGGGGTTTACTATGTGTGAGGGGGGTTATGTGTTTCAAACTCAAACAGATATTGATTTTATACATTATATAATACAATAATGTATAAAATTAAATACTTGTTACAAAAGGAAATATGCATTTACAATATGATATGGTATTACAATTTATTGTTTATCTACCTATTGTAAAATGAATTATGAATTTATTAAATACTAATATAGATGAAAATAAATCAAGACACAAGTGTAAAATCTTAAAAAAAAAAATATTAAAATAGATTAAAATAAAGTATTAAAAAATAAGATTAAAATATATCTATATATATTTTGGGTAAAAATCATCTTATTATCTGTGAGGCTCAACAATTTAGAAAACATCAATTTCTTGGCTAGGAAACACCATGATAGTCTTCTAGGCTCATTAGGTCAAAACCAGTCATAGGGGAAACCAAGTATACCATGTATATCACTGTTATGCTTAGAAATGGAAAGATAAACTGAAATTTCTAGTATGGTAAAAACTATAAAAACATAGGCAAAAATTCAATTAACCATAATAAAATATTCTACAAATTCTTTGGAATGTGAGGTTCCATAGGAGAGGACTTTCCAGGACCAATACCATCTTCATAAATACCACCATGATGACCAATAGTTTCATCTCTAGAACCAACAGTCGTAGCCCTGGAACAAGCAATGGGTGGCTAGAAGACGCTTATGTGTTTGTGAGCCAACCAAGTGATGACTTTGGACATGTATTCCATATGTATCTCCAACATCTCCATTCAACCTTTGAGCTGATGAAAATATTCATCTTTTGACAGCATGTCGAGAACTACCATCATCTCGACATGCCAACAGAGTTCAAGGGTGTGAAATAACTTAGAGCTTTGGGTCTCGGTGCATCCCAAATATGGGATAACCCTTCCCACTTGTAAGTCAACCTTCGACTCTTCTATAAATTCATGAAAAAGGAGAACCTTATGTTCCAAGGCCGACATGGACACTTTGTCATCCTCAGGCACATGGGTTTCATAGTAATCAACAATGCCTATTGCTGCTCTTGTTGCTCGAGATGGCCCTACCCTGGAAGTTCCAACATTCAAATGGCGAGGATTACGGATGCAATAAGACATTAGAATGAAGGATGAAACAGAGGGAGTTACAGGCCCGTAGGCAGGGGAATATGAACAAGGGGAACCATAAGTAGAAGGGATAGAATAATATGAGAGCTGCAATTAAAGATCATAGGCTCATGTATGTTCCTAATAAACTTACTACGAGTCGCATCACCCTCAAGGAGGATTTTGATGGGTGCTCTCATAGATACGAGTTGCTCAATGTGCAAAAGATCAGTGATCATGATACTTTGCATCATATCTTGCAGAAGAGCATTCATTGACATTATTTTTATATTAATGCGAATCCTGTTGAGAGACAGAGTGATCTCCTTCTCCCTCATGCGAATATTTTTGAGTTTCATGGCCCACACAGACACATTCAATTACATAATGGCGTTGGGTACTGTCAAGTCCTGAGTTAGAATGGACATGTGGTTTGCTATGAGTCAAGGAAGTTGAAAGAACATGAAAGGATCTATCCTACGCATGACTTGGAATTGGCAGCCATAGAGCATGATTTGAAGATGTGGCGATATTATCTCTTGGGTAAAAGATTTGAGTTGAAAACATACCATTGTGGTATGAAATATTTTAATGGACAACCAAGTTTGGATGCCAGAAAAAGTAGGTGGTTATACTTCCTCAGTGAGTATGACTTCGACATAAAACATACAAAATTAAAAGAGAACAAGGTGGTTGGTGCACTCAACAAGAGAATGCATGAAATTCATGTTAAAACCATTAGCGAATTTGAAGTGGGTGATCATGCATTTCTAAAAGTGAAGGCTAGGTGAATTTCCTTGAAGTTGGGAAAGTGTTCTAACTTAGCAAGGCGCTATTCTGGACCATTTGAAATCCTTGAAAGGATCGGTTCCATTGATTATATGATTGCATTTCCTGTGTCCTTATGAAATCATAATGTTTTCCATGTGTCATTTCTTAAGAAGTATGTACCTGATGCTAATCATGTCATTGATTGGAATGTGATTCATGTGGATCTAGAAGCTGAGTTTCAAGTTCGATCCATTTTCATATTGGATCGGAAAATCAAGTAGCTTCAGAATCGAATCATGGAATTGGTAAATCTCTAGTGAACCTGGTATGGTCCTGAGGATGCAACTTGAGAGAACGAGAATGCTATATGAGCATAGTATCGTCATATTTTTTATGATGTTTGAAATTTGTGTATGTACATGTATATATGATGCAATGAGGACAATGCATAAATACGGAGGAGGGGATTGTAATTTCCATGAGCATAACCCTTTGTAATTGTACATATAGGCTGGTGAGTCGTGGATGACAATGGTTTATGTAATTTTTATATAGGTTGGTGAGCCATTGACACCTGGATTTTGGTGTCACATGCATCAGAGTAGTGAACGAAGAAGTGTTAACAAATACATGGTGCACACATTGAATGTGTTGCATGCACTTGGGTAAGTGCGCACATTGCACTATGTTGAGCGCACTTGGGTTAGTGCATGTGAATGAATGGATATGTATGGAGGCTAGAGAGCGTGTGTGATTATGAGGTTGGTGAACCTGGAAATATATGGGATAGCACGCCTATCCATGTAAATATGATCGTAAATATTAATATAATAATGCATCACTTCGCACTGAATGACTCAGACTAAAAGAAACAAGGGGTCTACTCCACTGGAAAAAAGGGAAAAAGGGGGTGAATTGTAAGTCTTGAAGTAATATTTTAATAATATTTTCATAAAAGTGTAATAACATGGGAGTATTTCCAACCAAAATATTATGAATCCTTTGAATTGTTCGTAAGTGTGGCGACAATATATTCATAATCCATGTCAATGTCTAAATGCACTAGGTGGCATAAATTCAACCATTCTTGCAATTTCTCTACTCGCTTATTAGGTGATACATCATTAAAATCAAGAGGTAGATTGAGGGGGAATTTGCACCAAACTTTATCCGGTTTCTCCACAAGATTTCCTCTAGTTGTTGATTCTACTTTTCATATGGTAAAACGCATCGGAAAGACATGCATGCTATTGAGTAAGACAGGAGAAAAAGCTCTTGGTCGTTGAAGTGAAGTGAGAAATCACAACCTCAAGTATCAATTGAAATGGTTCAGCCTCAAGTCTACTAATTTGCCTCTTTTATATGGCATGTGTTAGGGCTTAGTGAGGAGGACAACTTGTTCAACCGATACCGTCATGTAAACATCGACGTGTGTGGGTCAGGGTTTGGGGTTTCATTAAGGTAGGGAGGAGCG
>SNQJ01S0210071.1:10251-25108 GCA_010110895.2 Picea sitchensis
GTGATGAGACACAACAAACAAATAAAACTTCATCAACCATACCTGTCAATGCCTTTTGCAACCCAAGCAGGTCCTGCATCTTGTCGCATCTTACGCTTCCATAACTAAAAATTATTCTTGTTGTTGAATTTCTCCACCTTAAACTTAAAACTTTACATGTTCGTCATTAATACAACCTCCCAAACCACTTCTTATAAAAAAAACTCACCTTTTTAAAATATGAAGAAATAATCTTATGTTTCAAAATTAAACCCTAAAAACTTTAAGCCAAAAAATATTAATATATATTTCAAAACCTTTTACTAAAAAAAATTGAAAACTAATTTCCACCTCTAAAACATTCTCCACCCATTAACTTTATGGGAAATCCTCCATTCATAAATTAGATTTCTCCATATAATTTGTCTTTATGTATATAAAGAGACAAAAGTGAACCACTCCTTCATAAATTTATCCACGTAGTGTTGTATCACACCACCTCGTGTGCATAAAATATTCACCTTTTAAAAGCGATTATATCCTATGCTTCATGGAAACAAATCGCACATTATAAAACGATAGCCTTGGGACATTTTTTTTCAAATTGTCGCACTGTGTAATATTACTACATGTGACAGTTTCCAACATGAACAACTTGCCAAAGTGTAATAAAACTTGTTTTAGGTTGATCCACTTCACTAGGCTTGGTTAGGTTAACTGTTTTTTATTCAGTTAGTTGATTCTCTTCTTTTTCGTTATCTAATTTTTCAACTATGTGTTTTGATACCACTTGTTAGGTAGTCACTTGTTAGGTAGTGGAAACATAAATTTAACAAGATTTTAATAGTAAAGAAAATAAACCAAGATTAAACTGAGAACAGTAATCACATAATTATCACAGTGATTTATGTGGAAACCTAATATGGGATTATCATTGTCACGGGGCAATGATAATCTGTATTATTATTATTCAATGAAGAATTACAATAATCAATCACATGCATACAACCATACTCTCCTCACACAAGATGCTCCACCTCACACAGTGCATCACACATTCACCTATATAAATATACTCATATATATAACATTTATCACACAGTATTGAACTATATATATTATATATACCACCTGATCCAGCATTAAATGTTGCTCTAATTATAGTTGGCCAACATTTTACTATCCAGTTTTCACTGCCAGTTTTCTTGAGCCTTCCTTTTCCTAACTTCAGGGATATACTAATAATACACATCATTAAATAATGCAGTACTTTGTACTTCTGTTTTCATGGGCTTCCTTTTCCCAGCTTCAGGGATATACTGGTATATACATCATTAAACGTAGATATTATCTATCGAAAAAATTAAGCTTATGCTTCCAGAATCTATATTGTTAATTGTTCGTTTAATCACAATTTCAAAATGAATGGACGAAATGCATTACAGGAGGATTATACAAAATGGAGCATTGAGATTTAACTCTTTAAACTCCGTGCATCTACTAATTTGACGGTTAATCATGGGTAGAAGGCAATAAAATTTAATTTAATTTTTAAATCTTAAAATTGGTTTGACAGGTTACTTCTCCACTTGTTGCATGCTTTCATTTTCCTGTTATTCAGGGAGAATTAAGGAATGGAATAATGTACATCCTGTTATTCAGGGAGAATTAAGGAAAGGTCAACTTACAACCATATTTACTTACTTATAAGGAATAAATTTATCCTGTTATTCAGGATTCATAAGGAGTAAATGTTATCAAAGTTCATTCTGTTATTCTATATTCAAATGAAATAAATGTAATTTAGATTTAAATCAAAATTTAGCTAATACAAACAATTTCTCCCAACCATCCAATCTACACTTCCTTAATATTATGTAAAATAAATATAACTAACTTCGATCATTGGAATGCTATTATCTCATTGTCTTTGTAATCTAATCAATAAAAAGCACTTCAATAATGTGGGCATTCAATGTCCTCTTTCTATAGATAAAAAAAATAAATATGGTCGTTGGAAAAAATTCTGTTACGGAAGACCTCTTATGAGTACTGCAGTTAAGTTTTATAATAAAATACACATGACCGGTTGAATGTGATTTTGAAATCTAAAAAGTATTTTTGTGCATGGAAAGTTTAGTTATTAAAACCATCGGCTCTCTTCATTTTGGTTAGGATGGGTGGGCTTTAAATCACTCAAAAATATTAAGCATCATGTAGTGAGTTAATCATTGGTTCTTTGACTAATGTATTTTGTTTGTTAGATGTTAAATAATGTGTATTTAAGGAATAGGATGTACTAGGCAGTGAATGAAGTCAATGATTCACTCATTGCATGGTGTTTATTGACTTCCCTGCATGTTTAAAAATATTAAGCATCGTGTAGTGAGTTAATCATTGGTTCATTGACTGGTGTATTTTGTTTGTTAGATGTTAAATAATGTGTATTTAATGAACAGGATGTACTAGGCAGTGAGTGAAGCCAATGATTCACTCATTGCATGGTGTTTATTGACTGCCCTGCATGTAGTTGGGCAGCTTTAAAAATACTAAGCATCATATAGTGAGGCAGTGAGTGAAGCCAATGATTCACTCATTGCATGGTGTTTATTGACTTCCCTGCATGTAGTTGGGCAGCTTTAAAAATATTAAGCATCATGTAGTGAGTTAATCATTGGTTCATTGACTGGTGTATTCTGTTTGTTAGATGTTAAATAATGTGTATTTAATGAACATGATGTACAGGGCAGTGAGTGAAGCCAATGATTCACTCATTGCATGGTGTTTATTGACTGYCMTGCATGTAGTTGGGCAGCTTTAAAAATATTAAGCATCATATAGTGAGGAAGTGAGTGAAGCCAATGATTCACTCATTGCATGGTGTTYATTGACTKCCCTGCATGTAGTTGGGCAKCTTTAAAAATATYAAGCAWCATGTAGTGAGTTAATCATTGGTTCATTGACTGGTGTATTMTGTTTGYTAGATGTTAAATAATGTGTATTTAATGAACAKGATGTACAAGGCAGTGAGTGAAGCCAATGATTCACTCATTGCATGGTGTTTATTGACTGCCCTGCATGTAGTTGGACAGCTTTAAAAATATTAAGCATCATGTAGTGAGTTAATCATTGGTTCTTTGACTGRTGTATTTTGTTTGTTAGATGTTAAATAATGTGTATTTAATGAACAGGATGCACCAGGCAGTGAGTGAAGCCAATGATTCACTCATTGCATGGTGTTTATTGACTGCCCTGCATCTAGTTGGGCAGCTTTAAAAATATTAAGCATCAAATAGTGAGTTAATCATTGGTTCATTGACTGGTGTATTCTGTTTGTTAGATGTTAAATAATGTGTATTTAATGAACAGGATAAACTAGGCAGTGAATGAAGTCAATACTTTACTCATTGTATGTTGTTTATTGACTGCCCTACATGTAATTGGAAAGCAGTGAGTTAATCATTGATTCATTGACTGATGTATTATGTTTGTTAGATGTTAAATTAGGTGTATTTAATGAACAAGATGCACTAGGCAGTGAGTGAAACCAATGATTCACTCATTACATAATAAGCTTTAAAACTCAAGGAAAAAGACATATTATGTTAAACAAATAAATGTGAAGGCTTGAAACATGAGTTAACATTAACCACCCTACCCTGCTATGTAACATTTAATGAAATTGAATATGCACTATGAAATTTAAAGTAATTCAAATTTGATGGTGTATATTCAACCTCAAGCAGCCTTCAATGCTATGTTAAAGTAATTCAAATTTGATGGTGTATATTCAACCTCAAACAGCATTCAATGCTATGTGAAGTTGAGTATGTACGGTTGAATTTGAAGTAAATTTGATTCAATGTTGTGTGAAGTTGAATATGCACTGTCTGATTCAAAGTAATTCAATTTTGACAGCTTATATTTAACTTCACGCAGTATTTATTCAATGCTACCTATGCTACTTAGCAACGTAGTTAATGTTGGTCCAAACTCTCTACTTTCACATTTATTTGTTTGACAGAATATGAATATGCCACTATGCCAGCCATTCAAATTCAATGGTGTATTTCCACCCTCAGACAGCCTTTAATAGTAGGTAACAAGAACCGAGAACATATAGTTCGGGCGCCAGACCCACCCAATCTGTGATACGAATTCGGCAAATGCCTCATTCTGGCTGTCCACTGTAATTCATTCCGGCTCCGGAGGGCGGGCGAATGAGGGTTATTGGTTTGTTGGTTGCCCACGATATTCCTAGACGTGGCGCCCTTGCGGAGGGATGTTCTTGCTGCATGATTCCCGCCGCCTCCGGCCTTATTGCAGCCCGTTCTGGCTTTGGGCAACTTTAAAGCGTACGGGACAATGCTCATATTACAATGCCATAATCTGTCAAACAATTTAAAACGTACGGGACAATGACATCTTACGATAACATAAACGGTTACACAAATAAATGTGCACACTGCAGGGGTGTTTTAATAGAATTTCTATATTTTTATTTTATTTTTTTACATATTACCATGGCATAAACTGTTAAATAAAAAAATGTGAAGTTGGCGTTTTAATAAAAATTTATATTTTTGTTTTATAATAAGGATTAAAATTTTATAAAAATAATCACATAATTTTATAAAAATACAAAAATTAGATATGTTTTTTTTCAATAAATTTTATAAGTTAAATTATTTATTGGGAGAAATCTCTTGTCTCATAAACAAGGAATTTCATACATTAATTTAGTATCTGGTTTAGGTAGTGACTTTAAAATTAGATTATTATTAATAATAATAATAAATTATAATACAGTATATTTGACAATAAATATACTAATAATAAATACTCATATTATATCAACTATATAAATAAAGATTTAAAAATTAACTTTACAAAGTGATTATCCTTCCATTATATGTATCAACATACACATTGAACTATTAAATAAAAAATTAAATAAAAAGGAAAAATATATCTACAAATATTTTGTATTTAAATATTATAAATGTTAATAAATATAAATTCAAAATTTATGTAACCTCGTATTAGACTTTACCCAATCAAATATTCACTTAGATTGGCCATTCCACTATGAAACTCACTATTCACTTAGATTGGCCATTCCACTATGAAACTCACTAACCCAGAACCCTTGGGTTACAATTCTCACCAAGAATACTTCACATAAAGGCTACAATTCTCCCTCAAAGATCCTAGTCAAAGTTATAATTTCATTAAAGGTAATGGTCAATATTGCATCACCAAATCTCTTACTGATTGGATTCGAGCTAAACGCATAACTCTAGACAATCAAGACTTGACATGGGTTTATTCAATAGCAATAAAGAGAAAAACCAGCGAGGAGAAATAATGAAAGGATTAACCAAAAGTTAAGGTTGGATTCGAGCTAAACGCATAACTCTAGACAATCAAGACTTGACATGGGTTTATTCAATAGCAATAAAGAGCAAAACCAGCGAGGAGAAATAATGAAAGGATTAACCAAAAGTTAAGGAAAGGTTGCTTTTGGATGAAGTCTTGCAGGGTGCATACACACTGTCAATTAGGTTCCAAGGCATAATGATCAATTTCAAGGGTGACAACTCCTAAATTGAAACCTTCATGATTTTTCTCTTACCTCCTAAATCCATCCCTTAGCATTCCCTCATATCCACCTTTTGCTACTAACAAGTAAACTTTCTTATGTATAATTTATATTATGATTCATGTGATACATTCATGATTTTTCTCTTACCTCCTAAATCCATCCCTTAGCATTCCCTCATATCCACCTTTTGCTACTAACAAGTAAACTTTCTTAGCATTCCCTCATATCCACCTTTTACTACTAACAAGTAAACTTTCTTATGTATAATTTATATTATGATTCATGTGATACATTTATGATTTTTCTCTTACCTTCTAAATCCATCCCTTAGCATTCCCTCATATCCACCTTTTGCTACTAACAAGTAAACTTTCTTATGTATAATTTATATTATGATTCATGTGATAGATAAAGTTGACATTATATAAAATCTTTAAAAAATATGTAAAAGTCTAAAACACTAGACTATTATTTCCTAATTCTTAGCATTTCCACTTCTTACCAGTCAAAAAAATATGTAAAAGTCTAAGACACTAGACTATTATTTCCTAGTTCTTAGCATTTCCACTTCTTACAAGTCATTTTATGTGCACATTAACATTTTATATTATGAATCATGTATTCTATCTTATTGCCATTACATAATATCTACTTAAAAATATATAAATATATAAAAATTCTAAAACAATGCAATTTATAATAGGAACAGGATCATAAAGCTAGCTTTCTTCATTCCCCCTGCTCTTTGAGGGGCCATAAATAGATAAAAAAAAGTCTTAATCTTTAGTTTCCATTAGAAATCTCTACATTGAATACAATATAAACAAAATATTTATATACATACTCAATAGTATATATATTATTAAATAATTAGATTTTAATCAAATAAATTCAAAATAAGCTATCACATAATCTCATGCTTAAAAAACCTTCATTAGATTAAATATAGAAAATAAATAAATACTTAAATAATAACTATTTAACTTTTAATGAACATTAAAATGAGGTGGCATTTTATTTCTCAATGTGTTTCCTTTTATGGTGTTTTTTTTGGTTCAATGGAAATGAATTAATATCAAGTCATTTGTTATCATGAAGCTTTCATCTTGTTGACCTATATTTTATCATGTTCATTCATAAAGGAGGTTTTTAAATTGTGAAAAAAAAAAAATCAATATATTGTAGGTATTGGGGGATATGGGGTCTCAAGGATTTTATAGGTATTGGGGGTATAAAAAGGGGTATCTAGTAAAAACATGGATTTCTTTTATTGGAAAAAAGTATTGGGAGAGGGGTTCAATAAAAGTATTTTGAGAGGTATTTATCAATATATAGTGAAACAAGGGATATTCTTTAATATCCCACAAACCCAGACTTTATGTCATAGGTTCACTCAGTGAAAACTGTGTGTTTGTCACATCATTAACCTTCTCTCCAAAAAAAACCAAGTTTCGCATGCTATGCATTCCACTTTATCATTAGTATATCATGTGCTTATTTTACTTCTAAACCAATCAACTTAGGGAATGACTTCTTACAATTCTAAGCCCATTAATTTAGGGAAAATAAAACATTACTATGCATACTATTGTATCCATTTATGAGATATTATATCTTTATTGTGCACATATTTATGATAAAATACTTTTATAAATACTATATCATAAAGCATCATTTACATGTAATTCTACTTAAATCATCCAAGATGCTAAAGGAGAGTAGAAAAAAATGGTTTTTATAATATAAATATTAATAATCAAATTATTTGATTTGATATTTATCTACTAAAATATTAAAAACCATTTTACCTATTGAATCAACAACACTTTCATAAGATATTTTGAAGCATCTCCATATTTTACTACATGCACATTACCTATTGAATCAATAACACTTCCATGATATACTTTGAAGCATCCGCAAATATTACCATACGTACAATTCAAATTTGTGGACTTTTGTCTACATCAACACAACAACACTAACATGTAAATAGTAGATGTATGACACAAATACTCCACCAACATCTATGAATAATTGGCTAAATCCACAAGTTGGTCAATTAAATGAGACTCTTAAGAGGATGAAATTGTAAATAACCCTAGTCTTCTATGTATCCATTATTTCCACCAACAATGACTCTATGGAATGGACTCCTTAGAATAAATGATCAAAAGTTTCCTTCAATTTATAAGAATTAATTATAAAATCCTCGCTTTCTTTCACAACAAAATATTGATTGACATGTTGTATAAACAAAATGCATCTATCTTAGAGATATTAGTTACCATTAATGATCTGAAATTTTTCTACTATAAACACATTACAATATCTTGTCAAATATTTCAGAAAAAATATACTTAGATTTACACATTACAATATCTTATCAAATATTTCAAAAAAAAATATACTTGGATTTTCGTTACTTGAGGATTGACAACTCTACTCCCTCACGTAGGCATAACAATGGATACACTTTGGGATGTTAGGTCATACCAAATCAAGCTTCTTCGCCAATGCTTGTGAAATTAATTTCTTTTCGAATAATATGAAAGATAAAGATAGTAGGCTACAACTTAGCTACCAAAAACAGTCTCATTTACTTCTTCAAGCTATATTATATTATCCTCATCTTCATTTAAAAAAAGCAAGAATGTCTATTTTTTCATTAATATAACTATTAATACAACTTTTATCATTGTTTCTATGTATATCCATGTTACTACAAATATTTGTAAAGATAATTGGATTATTTATTTGATACTTCTTCTACTTCTAGATTATGTGCATATTTCATCTTCTTCTTAATGCATTTGTTTCGTAAAGCAATGTATTTGTTTCCTGCATAGAAAATGAAGATAGATTCGTGCCTTTCCAATGGCTTCCGCACATATTGCTTTCACGCAAGTTGTCTTTAAAGTTTTTGATGTCACGAAACACCTAATCTCTCTCATTATCATCATTACAATTTGTCAATTGATATTACCACCAGATTCTCATCCTCTTAAGTCACATTTAACCTGCTCGTAATTTTATGGAACTATAAATTATTGTAAATTAGTATTACATCCACATTCTCATCCTCTTAAGTCACATTTAACCTGCTGGAAATTTATGGAACTATAAATTATTGTAAATTAGTTGATACCCTACTTTGTAGATGTTACTACTAGATTTTTAACTCATATTCATATCCAAAATAACAATCATAAAGAATTTTTTGTTGTAATTTCCTTTATCCCAGCATAGTGATACATGCCCTACCATTTTTTAACAAGCATGACATTTATTGGCAAGTGAAATAAACATCCACTTCTCATCCCAATGTTTCAGCTTTTCTATGTCTAAACTTACATCATTCAATTAAATTTTCAACTTAACTTTCAACTTTAAAGTACCTAATTGAAATAGAAGCATCCTTGGCACCATGAGTCCTAGGGAAATTTAAATTATGTTCACGTTAAAAGGACATTACTCTTTGGATTGTTGATAAGACAATTAACACTAAACATGTTGATTGTGAATTGTGTTAATAAATATGCCACCATTAAGATTAGTTGTGAAGGACCTAACCCCTCACGTAGGTAGAATAATATATTTCCATGTAATAGAGGTCAATATTAATAAGGCCTAACAATAAGAAAGAATAAGTCAAATGTAAGAATACCTAATAGAAGCTTCCGCCTCTAGAAGGATCTTCCTCTAGATTGTTCTTTTGGATAGACATATTTAGTATAAATAGGAGTAGAGGGTATGAGAATTTTTGTCTTGGATACTATTGTAATAGAGTTCTGCTCTGTTGGAGGTTGCCCCCTCGAAGAGGCAACTGAACATTGCTCTCAGTAATCAAAGTGCTCTTTCTAGTGTTATTCTGGTATTATTGTGGTGTTGTTCTAGTTATATCATTGTTTCTGCCATTTCTAACTAATTATTTTTGTTCTGCATACTATTTTATATCTGGAATATTACAAGTGGTATCAGAGCACCTTCCTCGACAGAAAATTGTGGGTTAAATTTTTTTTCAGGGTAAAGACGTATTCTGACGTCTTTAAGCTACAGAGATTTGTCGTTACGCACATAAAACTGCGGTCAGGGATTCATACATGCAATAAATACAAGTGGTACTTAAGCGCACATCTGTTGGCCACCCTTGTAACCCCTGTTGGTACCCCTTCGAGTAGTAGCACATCAAACAACACCTGTATACGGATCATCCTAGATCTCCTCAAGCCCTCCATAGATAAATTGATCGATCGCCTCACTGCTATAGTTCCACTGAGAACAACACTCGGGAAGATACTCTCTAGTACCTAGGTAGTTGGGTAGTACGGCTAAGGGCACGGTCTAGCCTCCTTAGTTGGTTCCCTGATATATTGGGCCAAGTACTATTGTTGGAACCCGCAAGTATATCAGAGAGCTATAGCACAGGGAAAACCCTCGTCTATAGAACCCTTGAATACCCTAAGCCTTGGGATGGAAAAAAAAAACAGAACTGATAAGATCTATTGCCGCACAACTCTGTCTCCTGCATTCGGATTACAAAATTACTACACAATTCTTCCTGTTAAGCATTTGGGTATTTCGTCACTGCAGTATTCTTCAGATCGGAGTATAACTCTGTAGGAGTAAAAAAAAAAGTTTGGATCATGTTGGTTCCATTATTTGAGACCTATCCCATTGGATTCCTCTCTTCACCCTTGTCGCAGTCATACTTATCATTTTTTAGTAAAAAAACGATTACGTGGACCCGACCCCCTTCCAACACCCTTATTTGGGATTTACCCCATTGGATTCCCCTCATCGCCCTTATCTTTGTGATACGCTTCACCCATAACCCATTTTTTGTGTGGTCCCACCCGCCCCTTGTCGTTTTCCCTCTTCATCATGGCCCACACTCATAGCCAAGACTTGGAAGCTCGATTCAATTCCTTGTACTCTAATTTCACTGAAACCCAACAAGAAGTGAGATAGCTCAGTGTCAATGTTGCCACCATCAATAAAAAAATGCATTCCTCCATCGACGCCAAAATGGAGGAAATCAAACAGGACCTCGCTACCCAGCTTGAATCCTTCAATACCCAGTTTGCCTCCTTCACTATGATGATCTGCAACAAGCTTCATATCCTTGCAGATCTTCCCTCATCTAACCTGCCTTTGCAACCCGAAGGTGAAACTTCCTCTCATTCCCAAAATTTTCATCCCCATCACTTTCAGCCTGACCTACGCCTTCCACATGTGGATGTGACCAAATTTGATGGCTCGAATCCCACTGGCTGGGTAACTCAAATGGAACATTGTTTCTCTTTGTATGGAATTACAGATGAGTTGGCCAAACTCTGGTATGGTGTTCTCCATCTAGATCAAGAATGTTCGCAATGGTGGCAATGGAGAAAAAATGTTTGCCAAGGTTATGTGGCTTGGACACACTTCGTGGCAGAGCTTTATGAACACTTTGACACTGGCACCAACCATTTAGGCCATTTGACAAAGTTGAAACAATATAGCACATTGGAAGACTTTATAGCCACTTTTGAGCGATTGGATTTCCGTACAGAGGGCATGTCTGATGCTTTTTTCCGAGAATGTTTTATTAGTGGCCTCAAGGATGAGATTCATTCCCATGTTCCCATGGCTCAACCTCAGAGTTGGGTACACGCTACTAAAAGAGATAAGGAATCACAACAAGTTGTCTCTTCTCAAAACCAAAAACCCTCATTTATTCCTCACACTAAACCAGTCACTCCCACTCCTCTTTCTACTCCACTAAAGGTCCAAAAATTGACCAGGGAAGAAATGGTTGAATGCCAACTCAAAGGCCTTTGTTATAATTGTGATGACAAATATTTTCCTGGGCACAAGTGTAAGGAACAAAATATTTTTATGGCCATCTCAGAGGATGTTTCGAAAGATGATGTTGAGGCTCCCTTTGTGGCTGTGTCACCTGAACCCACTAACATGACCCCTCCCTCAGACTGATCTGAAAATATCTTTTAACAACACTGGTTGAGTTTTAAAACATGTGTTAATTAACCATTTAGGAAACTAATGAAAGAGGAAGAATTATAGATGAAACATAGCATCCATATAAAAATATACAGATATGGAAAAAATCATAAAGCAACAGCAAACCACAACAAGAGAAGTTGATAACGAAGTTCGGCAATCTCACCTACGTCTTTGGGCCTTTGTCTCAGTGGGTGAGGCTTTCTTATTTTTGTTCAAATATTTAAACATACATCATAACAGTGCCAAAAGGATTAAAAAATGATCTGTTCATGTTATACTAGATCTCAGGAACCCAAAAAAACTGACAGCACTGAAAATGGATGAATGGAACTCCCAGAAATGGCTCGCAAAGGTGCTCTCCTCAATGGCTTCCCTGCATAAAAATGGCTTTGGCTCAACAATTCTTTAGCATTTTCCTATTTTGAAACTCCCTTCATGGCTCCAAGAACCTTTGGTTTATATAGACTAGAAGTGGGTAACAACATCCCAACTTCTCCCTAAGATCTAACCTCAAAAAGGGCCCAAGATCCCCCAAAAATGGGTTAAATCTCCCAAAACTGCTAAAAAAATCCATAAAAATCATATAATAAGGTATAAAACCTAATTTTGGCCAAAAATCAGGCGTAGCCCATTTTCGTGAGCCCCTGGTCATCTAGGCGCCCTCCATGTGGCCCTGACCCTGCTAGCACGTTGGTATAACCCTTAAGCCTCGGCCCTTGGTTACATTGCATGGCCCATGTGGCCATGTCCCATTCACCCATGCGCCCCATTCTGTTAGCCCCTCTAGTCATAAGTCGTTGGTTACGCCCTTGGTCAACAGGCTAGCCCAGCCGACCGAGCACTAACCCCCCACGATCCGCGTTAATGATATATGGATTCGACGCATAGGTCATATGGTAGTGGCAATTGTCAAAGCGACCGGGGGCTTGGAGCTATACCAATAACTGCACCAATACAATAAGGGTATGTTCTGAAAGTATGGGTCATATGGTATACGTCGAGGGCTAGGGCTAGGCCCCAACCCTTTATTTCCTTCCATATTACAATGTATTCACTTTAAATAAAACATTTTGCCTATGGTTAATAAGGACTTCCGTGGGTGGGCTAGTAGCCCGACCCTACCAAAGCATTTCAACCCAGACCATAGGTCACGGATTCGATTCTTGTTGAACCCATAAACTTTTTCCATTCTGCTAACCAATGGAGGGGTGCCACGTGGCATCCCAGGACTATGCCACATGGCACCATCACATTCGCTCATTAAAATTCCACGTGTCCAAATATCATTCGTCCACCTATCATACCTACCCAGTCAACAACCTATCCATGTCAACATGCCCACACTTCCATATCATTGTATGGTCGTACGACCTGTACAGTCAGTTGCCACGTCATCATTGTATGGACTGTACAGTCAGCGTCTTTTTAAGGCATGTTTGGCAAAACGAACAGGCCACGATATCTCTCGCATACAGTGTCTTTTTGAGCTCGTTCAATTTGCATTGGGTTCGTATCAACGAGGCCTATGCATACGTCTGTTTTGAATCAATTTTGATCACTTTGATTTTTAGGCCTTCCTGGACCCATTTTGGTTCCTCGATCCATTTTGGATCACACCTCCCCACTAAAGACCTTTTGGTCCTCCAAAAGGTATGAGCCAGTCATCAAGTGCAGGATAGGCCACCCCACTTGTTCTCTGTCTTTAAACATTGTCTTGTGCACATGTCTCATCAAGATCAACTATAAAATAACCATGATAACTGACAGCATATTGTTAGCCATTTGTACCCTGTCACATATTATTGAAGCCACTATCATCCATGTTGACAACATTACTAATGATAACATCAGAAATATGACTATAAATGAGCTAATATGTTTGTAATACTTGCACGACATTAGCGTATCTTGAAGCAAAGTGTGATTGTTCTTCCATTCTACAATCATCTCATGTTCTTGCTTAATATCAATTACTTGATTTGAAACAATTATAGGTGTTTTGCTTGCATGAGATGCCTTTCTTAATTGTTCCATTGTTTGAAGAGATTGATTTGTTTTTAAATGATGATCATGTACAACATATTCCTTGCCTTCTTTGATTAAGTGATATTGATTTTGTTCCCTGTAGAAGATTGTTTTGCGATCATACAAATAAGGACTATCTAAGACCCTTCCACATTCATTGACTAGCACCATGTTACCTCATCCACAAACTTAGATGAAATTCCAAACTTTAATGTGCATTGCTTGGTTATATGCAATTTGTGGTTGTTTCTTATCCATTTAAGTGAGTAATGTTGGATTACTGAGAGGGGGGTGAATTAGTAATAGAGCAATTTAATCCCTTTTAATCATATAATCCAAGTGTTATATCAATGAAGCATTATCATCCAATAACTGCAGAGTAAATAAGCGATGAACAAATGAACAATCATACACATACACAGTACACCAGTGTTTTACATGGAAACCCAAATCGGGAGAAAACCATGGAATGATTTTTCTTATATGTCTTGAAGAATTACATTCATTGGAAGCACCAACTTCCTTTGTTTTCCAGATGTAACTGGAAGGAGGCTCCAACCCCCTAGTTTCTCAGGATACAACCTGAGGGAAGCTCCAACTCCCAATTCTTTGGCTACAACCAGAAGGAGGCTATAACCCCCTATGTTCTCTGGCTACAACCGAAAGGTGGCTACAACCACTTGTCCTTGCCCCGTCCTGCCACCCTGAAGTAGAAGTAGAATGATGGAATCACTGTCACACTATCACTTTGAGATATACCGTTGTAAACCTGTACCAATAAATCTGAACCATGCATCAACCTGTACCTCAATCTGTAAGCAACATGTACCATAAAAAAGTGCATCAACCATGCACCAACCTGTAATCAACATGTACCATAAACAAGTGCATCCAACCATGTACCAAGTATATACCAATCATGTGTCAAATACTCATCAACTATGACTCATCAATATGTACGAACATCATCAACTATACACCTCATGTATGTACGCTAACTCATCAACTACTTGTCTCAACCATGTACTCAACATGTACCACAAACAAAATCCCTCATCAATTTCATCATCCAAATCTAATTTTTAGCTCTGTAATATACCTAGTGTATATGATCACATTCCTTCAAACCTTCCTTAACTTTAAAAACAAGAGACTAGCATTTTCATCAAACTTTTCTTCAGTCTCACATGCCTAGTTTTGGATTAGTCAACAACCCTAACTTGAAGTAATCATAACTTTGAA
>SNQJ01S0210072.1:0-16026 GCA_010110895.2 Picea sitchensis
AAAAACAATATGTGGGAGATGGTTCATAGACCTGAAGGTAAAAATGTCATTGGCTCCAAATGGATCTTTAAGAATAAATTGAATGAGAAGGGTCAAGTTGTCAAGAACAAAGCAAGATTGGTCTGTAAAAGGTATGCTCAGATAGAAGGACTAGATTTTGATGAAACATTTTCTCCCGTAGCAAGATTAGAAGCTATCATAATGTTTCTTGCCTATGCTTGTCTTAAAAGGTTTAAAGTCTATCAAATGGATGTCAAGTCAGCTTTTCTAAATGGAGATTTAAGTGAAGAAGTCTATATGGAACAACCAGAGGGTTTCAAACTGCCTGATAATCTTGACTTAGTATGCAAGATGAAGAAATATTTATATGGGTTAAAACAAGCCCCTCGAGCCTGGTATCACAGACTGGACACATATCTCAAAGACAAAGGGTTCAAAAGAGGAACAGTTGATAACAATCTGTATATCAAAACAGAGGATAATGATCTGCTCATTGTATTGGTCTATGTAGATGACATCATCTTCAGATGTAATAAGGATTTGTTGGTACAATGGTTTGCTTTTGCCATGGAGTCTGAGTTTGAAATGTCTATGATAGGTGAACTGTCATTTTTTCTTGGTCTGCAAATTTCTCAAAGGTCTGAAGGGATGTTCATTTCTCAAGAAAAATATCTAAGAGAAATGTTGAAAAGATTTCAAATGGAAGACTCTAAACCTGTAGGCACACATATGGTTACTGGATGCAAATTAAGTAAGGATGATGACTCACCTGATGTTGATCAAAGTTCATATAGATCAATGATCGGTAGCCTGCTATACATCACAGCATCTCACCCAAACATAATGCATGTTGTTGGAATGGTAGGAAGATATCAGTCTGCACCTAAACAGAGTCATTTGCTAGTTGTCAAAAGGATATTCAGGTATTTAAAAGAAACAATGACTTATGGTCTGTGGTATCCCAGAAATCATAATTTTCAATTAACTGCCTATTCAGATGCAGATTGGGCAAACTGTGTTGATGAGAGAAAAAGCACCAGTGGAGGAGCATTCTTCCTTGGTGACTCATTAGTAGCATGGCTTAGTAAAAAGAAAGGTTCCAATTCTTTATCAACTACAGAGGCAGAGTACATTGTTGTTGCTACCTGTTGCACTCAGGTATTATGGATGATTCATACACTTGCAGACTTGGAGGTAAAATACGATGCACCGATTCCAATTCATTGTGATAACACTAGTGCCATCAGTGTGTCTAAGAATCATATACTCCACTCCAAGACCAAGCATATTCCCATAAAATACCATTTTTTGAGAGAGCAGGTCACCAATAAGGTTGTTCAGGTCCATTACATTCCAACCATAGAACAGATTGCAGAGATCTTTACTAAACCCCTAGCCAAGACCCCATTTGAATATCTCTGACAGAAGCTGGGTGTCATCCCGTCTCCAACCTAAGAGAGTCCATCCTATTAGGGGGAGCTTTGTATTGATTAAATATCTAATACCTCCTAAAAATACTGCAACAGCTCAGGGGGAGCATGTTTTCTTTGACATTGATGTCAAAGGGGAAGAAAAGGAGTGGTCTGGACTGGATGCTACAGTTGGAGGTCCAAACATATTAGCATAGTCATTCAATATTGACATCAATGCGAAAGGGGGAGATTGTTGGCATGTTTTCAGGCAGATGTGCTTGTCATTGATGGAAAGATCAGAGTATGCAGCGATGGCAAAACAGGGACAACGTAAGCTCAGAAGAGATAGTGCAGAGGTGCATGAAGAGTGCAAGAGTGTGCTTGTTTATTTGATGACAAACAGGCAGGCAAAGAAGATCAGTAGTGCAGGGATAATTGAATGGAAAGATCAGAAGTGTAAACTCCATTTCGAAGTTTTGGATACCGGGCATTGGAGGAGTCAAGGAAGCAAATCACAACAGAATGTCGAAATGGTGAAATGCGAAATGTTGGAATACGTTGATCCGACTCCATTTTGGAGTTTCAGATACCGGGAAATTGAGAAGTCAAGAGTTGAGACTCTTCAACACAGGAGTCCTGAAGTTGTGAAATCTGGAATCCCGAAATCCCGAAAGAGGCACATCAACAAGAGTTTTACAGACTGGGAAATAACTCAATTTCGAAGTCCTGGAGACCGGGAGTTGAAGTGTCAAAAAAATTCACCACAGGAGTCTCGGTATCGTGAAATGTGAAACGCCGAAATCCTAAAAGTAGGAGACAGTTCCGACTACTGGGAGTTGAAGTGTCAAAACCACAGGAGTCCCAGAATCGTGAAATGTGAAACGCCAAAATCCTGGAAGAAGGAGGAGGATTTCTAATACCGGGAGTTGGGGATGTCAAGACCTCTTACTACAGGAGTCTCGAAGTCGCAAAACCCGAAGTCGTGAAATGCGAAATCGCGAAATGTCAAAGACTCCATACCGGAGGTTCAGATACCAGGAGTTGGAGTTGTCAAGAATGTCGAAATCGCGATGTGCGAAATCACGAAGAGATCTGGACCGTCAAATCATCTAGGGTGTGGACGGTTGATCCGACTCCATTTCGGAGCTTCGAATATCGAGAGTTGGAAGAGTCAAGTGACAAGAATATTCATCACAAGAATCATGAAAGGACGAAATGTGAAATGCCGAAATGATCGGAGCTAGTGCAACCAAGCTCCATTTCGGAGCTTCGGATACCGGGACATGGAGCATCAAGAACTCATCACCACAGGAACATCGAAGTGTTGAAAAGTGAAATCATGAAAGCACTATATGGATAATCGCTTGGTCACCTCTCATAGTCACATGGTCGAAGAGCTGTAGAGAAAAGCTTGAAGTGGCAAGATCCTTTTTCAGAGTTTCGGTGATCGCGACTTGGAGAGTCGAGAAGCCTCACAACAAGATTATCGAATTGCCAAAATGCTGAAATGTGAAACATGTTTTGGCTCAACCTATGGTCACAGCCATTGGTCACATCGGCAGAAGATGGAGGAAGGAGCTAGTGCAGACAAGCTCCATTTTGGAGTTTCGGGGATCGGGACATGGAGAGTAATGAAATCTTCACCATGGGGATCCCGAAATGCTGAAGTGCGAAATGGCGAAATGAATGCAAGATTCAATGAAGTCAATTCAATGGTGCAGATGAATTTGAATAAGATCGGAGGGCTATTGTTGCACTTCACAGTGTAACTGCTAGAAACAAATGATGGTTTCTGCCAAAGGATGAGCTCGTCTATGACAGAGAAGACGAAGAGTCTCAACTACTAGAGAAGCTGAGGAATCTCGAGATAATACCCAGTGATGATGGATGCGGGGGTGAAACCGCCAGAGAAGCTGAAGAGTTTCCATGATGATCAGGCAGAGCACTCGACATGGAGAGAGCATGCAGAAGCATGGTGAGAGAGCATGCATAAGGAGGACAGAGACTATAAGTATGTAGAACAAAGAAGAGATGGGGGTTGTTGTTGTTGTGAGGGATTGAGGTGTGAAGAAGGAGGCAAAGTGCAGCAACAAAAATGCACAGAAGGGGAATGGTGCATTGAAGAGACATGGCACAGAGAGAATAAAAGGAAAAAGAATAGAAAGTGCAAGGAGTGTGCAGAAGACACTGATGCAGACAGAGCAGCGCATTGTAGTAGAACAGTGATGTGACCGGTAAGCCATTGAAGCAATTTATATCGCTGTAATAAGTCTTAATAGCAAAGATTTACATTTCAGGGTGGTAGGGATGTTCTAGGGAGGATTGTTGTCCTCAGAGGTTCAAGTGGGTGCTTGAACTAAGGGAGTTGTAGCTTCCATCTGGTTGCAGCCAAAGAAACCAGGGTGGAAGGGTGGTGCAAGGGAGAATTGTTGTTCTCTGTTATACAGGTTGGTGCCTGTGTGACTGGAAGTTGGTCCTTCCATCTAGTTGGTGTTGGAACACTTAGGGAGTGGGTGCTTCCTTCTAGTGGGTGCTAGAGAAACCAAGGAGTTGGTGCTTCATTCTAGTTGGTGCTAGAGAAACCAAGGAGTTGGTGCTTCCTTCTAGTTGGTGCTAGAGAAACCAGAGAGTTGGTTCTCTCAGCAAGTAGCAGCTTGAAAAACAGAGTTTGCAGCCTTATTATGAGTTGGTGCTCATATGTATGATAATGTAAAGAAAGTAAAGATTACTAATCATATCAATAAGAAGAGGTTTTTACCCTCTATGGGTTTCCTCAGGAAATATATGTCTTTGTGTATCTCATATGTGTGTGACTGATGTTGAAAGTGATATTACTTATTTCCCTGCATTATTGTGATTGTCATTGAGTACTTTTTGAAGAGTTTAAAACAAGCATAATTGTTTAAGCACGGTAACAATTGATTCACCCCCCCCCCTCTCAGTTGTCCAACAAATACATATATGAGGCATATTTGTAAAAGAAAGGAGAGGAAATACACACGGGAGTAGTACTCCTGAGTTGTATCTTTCATTTTCAGTTTAATATAAGATTGCAGAAGCATGTTTTATCCATATCAGAGATTCTTGTGATGTTGCTTGTAGAGTTTGTCCATTTTCTTAATTTCAATATCACTCCATCTATCTTTTCTTCTCAATTTGTAATTGTTTTGTAATAGAATTCATCTTCTATTAGATGCTCTGTTGAAGAATGGTTATAGGTTGTTTCTTGCAGAGATCAAGGTTCAAAATTCATCCTTTGCTAGATGCTTTGTCCCAACCATCTCTTTCCACTAATTTATGCTTGGAATTCACTCATTGCTAAGTGCTCCTTGCATTTTGATATGTTTTCTCTCTATTATGTTGCCATACTTTTATAAATCCTTCTCCCTGTAATCAACTTCTACCTCGCCTCTGTTCCATGGATTTCCATTGCCGAAACACTCTTATTATTTTCTTGATCATTTGACTCCATGCCCAATGGAATACCTTCTGGTCCAAACCACCAACCCTAAAAACCTCAAAACTTTATGTTACCCACAGATCTGCCCAATGTTAATCTTATTGAATATCTTATCATGACATATATTCGAGAGATCCCTCTCGGGTTGGAACGGGCAGCTTCTAATCAAAAGTGGTTTGTGGTTATCTCGGAATTTACTTACATGAAACCCAAGTCAAGTTCCTAGAGATAATTTATTATTTCATTTAAAATGTGCTAAGGCTTGGCTCTATTACAGCCTAGAGTCAACTCTTGTGACAACATTTTCTGGCGTTGTTGTCAGGGATGGAGGATTAAGTTATCTTCCCTGGGATACGACAAAGTTCAGATCTATCTCTTGATGGTGAACAAGGGATAGGCATTCAATCAGTTGTGATCATTCACGTGGTGACTCCTTGGTTCGTAGACTCTACATGATTTCATTGGCGACTCCACTGGTCTCGAAATGTCAAATTCATTCACTGCTCGAATTGCTGCAAGGTTTTCTCCTCTAGACTTTACAAATGTTTATGGTTTTCCAAACATTGTTCCGGAGATTAAAGTTTAGGAAGATGTCCTTACTAAATCTGGTGAATATGTGGACGAAAATCCTGCTCAACACTTGTTTGAATTCCACAAGCTCATGGATGAATTGAATGTACATCATGAAGATGTCCTCATGAAGTTGTTTATGTTTTCATTGGAAAGAGATGCTAGGCTCTGGTATAAATCTTTACCCCATTCCCGTATTCCTTCATTGAAATATTTTCACACACTTTTTCATCAATATTGTAAGAGGATATATTCAGCTGAAATCCTTTTTGAAGATTGTTGTAGTATAGAATTCATAAGACAAAAAGATCAAACAAATCCTCTTGAAGAGGAGGAAGAAACAACAGAAATTTCTCTAGTGGATGAAGGTGACCAGCATGACGAAGAGTTGGTTGATAAAGAAACAGGATATGATAGCTCTTGTGATCATATTCAAGAAGAAGATATTTAGTATCATAGTCAACCTGCAGAAGAGAAAGAAAGCAATAGTTGCTTGATCCAGAAATTGCATAGACCACCTCCTCCTTTAACAGAAGAAGAGATAGATCTTCTCCTGAATAGTCATGTTGCAACCCCTGCTTACACAAATCTGCAGCATCCACACAGTCTTGAAGATCTTGTAGACTCTGTTTTGTTTCATGAAAAAGAGGTGGTTGCCATGTTTAACCATCCTGAAGAATGTTTGGTGTTTGAGAATGATTTAGATTTTGATGTAAAGGTTGTTGATGATGAAGAAGACAGTGATATTTTTCGAAATCTGTTTCAAGATCAGATTGTTGATTTTTCAATGTAGAAACCTTTAGGATTTTATTTTGATTTTCTAGTATTCGATAAATATAGTGATGATGAAGAGGATTTTAAAGATTTGTTGTCTAATGAAATTTCATCAAATCTTATTTATCAACTAAGAGATGATCAAAAAAGTATGAATGCTATGGTTGAAAATAGATATGAATCTGTTGTTCAAGAGTCTAATGAAGATCCTTTTAACTTTGATACATCCTCTAAAGATATCATTGTTGGAGAGGGTCATCAGAAATTGTTTCATGATGCATATTTTAAGACTCGGTTTTCATTTGATCATTATCAAGGTAGTAATGTAGGAAATGAAGAACATATCTCTTCTTCTCTCTTAAAAATTGTCAATTGTAATAGGTCATCATATCATAGTGATGATTTCAGATTACAGGGATATGACAGAGGAGAGAAGACAGGTTTAGATCAGCATTTGATCATGCATTTTTCCCCAACAAATATTGAGCAGTCCACATTTAACATTCAGATCAATAAAGGCAGCCAACAACAACATTTCAGTCAGTTGGAACAGCAGCAAAATGAGGTATTTCTATGTGACTTTTATGATCCAGTAGTAGTTTATATGGAGTCAATATGGGGCATTGAATTTTTTATTTCCAACTTCTTGAAATCTAAATTTCAAAACTGTAAGTACCTGCTCCCAGGGCATGTTTTAAAATTTGTAGTTGCTCTTGTCATTTGTTTTCTCAAAGATGGAAGTATAATTAAGTTTGTTAGTCGGATACTTGCTTGGTTGATTTGGAAGTTTTCCTATACTTGAACAAAGAAGTGATATCAATTAGAGTAGGTGATGTATAGAAATAATCTTGACTTTGAGCACTAGAGTACAACAGTGGTTTTCAGTATGTTTCTGGTTTAGTTTGGAATCTAGTATGGGTTTTTTTTAAAGCATTACGACTCCATAGCCCAATGAATCCATAAGCGGTTTTTTGTTTCGGAAAGGTGCAAGTAAAGCGACAGAGTTCAGAGTTTGATAAGGATGGTTTCAGGTCGCCCAATGGATGAAGGCATGTGGTCTATTGTTCTTGGCGCTTTGTAGAAAAGCACCATCCCTATATGGAGCCTCTATTGTAACAAATATTGAAATTTTGGCTTTCGGTAACTTAGGAGAGAAACAATTTATAGTGTTTAACTACCAAAAGTGCATATGTGAGAAAATGACCATTTGTCTTTCACGTGCATCACTGAATGTTCTCTACCTATCATCTTCAGTCAAATAACGCCGAAATCAGCTCCAAATTCCATATTAGTACAACAGTCACAAGCCAACTCACGAAAAATCCAAAGACAGGGTTCATGTGAAAATCAAAGAAATGTACCATCTATTCGAGTGTTTAGTCACAAGGAAAATGAATGGAAGCATTGGCAATTGAATGACCACATACACTGAGCATTAATCCACATGGAGAAAAAGCTCACGAGTCTGGGGTTTTTGGCCATCGGGGATTTGGCCGACGTAGATATTTTAATAACTACAGCCCCGATCCCCGAATTAACTAAAGTATTAAAGGATAAGTCGAGTTAATTAAAGAATAAGAAAGATTAATGTTGACAAGTCTCATCACGATTTTTTGACTTGAGCTACCTTCATGGTTTAAGTTTCAAGTTTGTGATTTCCAAAACCCCGAAAGCCTGTGTTTTAATCGTGCTTAATCACAAAGCTAAAAGTGTTTTAATTGTTAATCAATCCCATCGCAATTTCGTGATTCGGGATTTCTCGTGTCAAGTATTATCGAAGTCCCGACACTTAAATCCACGAAAGGTTAAATATTAATTGTTAATCATGATTAATTAAGAGATTAAGACAAATGATTATTGTCTAATTAATCCCATCGTGATTTCGCGATTCGGGATTCCTTGCATGGCATAACTCTTGAGGACATGATACCCGAAACCCGAAGGCCCGAAAGAGTGCAATGTAAAAGCCGAAATATATTTCGGGGATTTTTCCGACGTGGAGATTTTAACAACCACTACTTTGTTTCCCCAAATCCCGAAAACCCGAAATCGGGACTCTAGTCATATGCAAAACTGCTTTAGAAAAACACAATTTTCTCAGCCATGGAGAGGTCATTTTTCGTGTTCGAATAGTCGATCGACATCTACAAATACTAAGTTGTCTAGTGGTGTCTTCCTAATTTCATTTTGAGCTTGGTAAGGTAGTCAAAATTCCCCCACAAGATGAGGTTTGTGTTCATAAATGTGGCGTTTTTTACTGTGTTGAGTCATCATTTTCAAATGAGGATTTTGAGCGACTGGAGTATCATTTTGAGAAACGGTTGGAGGATTTTGTGCATAACACATCAGATATCATTAGCCTCTTTCATATTTCCTACATGTGTCATAGATTGGGAGAATCGAATCCATCTCCGAGCCCTAATTTTTGGATTTCATAATTTCTTGTTTTGACACATGTTTGTTAAATGCAGATTTGGGGAAAATGAAAAGGGGTCTCAGGGAAATGAGAGAGGTTTTTGCTCAAAATAAATAGATTCAAAAAATCCTATTTCAGTTTATACACAGCTGTCGTGATTCGAGAGATACAGATCCATAACCGCAGCCCTAGTTTTCGGCAGTTTGGCCCATTTTCTATGGCATAAAGTTTTAAGAATTGGTTGTAAATGTTGTTATCTTTTAGATTAGAGAGGATTTCGACCTCAATAAATATATGAGGCATATTTGTAAAATCAAAGAGAGGAAAGACACACAGGAGTAGTACTCCTGGGTTGTAGCTTTCATTTTCAGTTTAATATAAGATTGCATAAGCATGTTTTATCCATATCAGAGATTCTTGTGATGTTGCTTGCAGAGTTTGTCCATTTTCTTAGTTTCAATATCACTCCATCTATCTTTTCTTCTCGATTTGTAACTGTTTTGTAATAGAATTCATCCTCTGTTAGATGATATGTTGCAGAATGGTTATAGGTTGTTTCTTGCAGAGATCAAGGTTCAGAATTCGTCCTTTGCTAGATGCTCTGTCCCAACCATCTCTTTCCACTAAGTTATGCTTGGAATTCACTCATTGCTAAGTGCTCCTTGCATTTTGATATGTTTTCTCTCTATTATGTTGACATACTTTTATAAATCCTTCTCTCTGTAATCAGCTTCTACCTTGCCTCTGCTCCATGGATTTCCATTGCCGAAACACTCTTATTATTTTCTTGATCATTTGACTCCATGCCCAATGGATTACCTCCCGGTCCAAACCACCAACCCTAAAAACCTCAAAAAAATTTGTTACCCATAGATATGCCCACTGTTAATATTATTGAATATCTTATCATGACATATATTCGAGAGATCCCTCTCGGGTTGGAAGGGGCAGCTTCTAATCAAAATTGGTTTGTGGTTATCTCGGAATTTACTTGCATGAAACCCAAGTCAAGTTCCTAGTGATAATTTATTATTTCATTTAAAATGTGCTAAGGCTTGGCTCTATTATAGCCTAGAGTCGAATGTTGCTACAACACTCCTAATGGTAAAAATTCACTTACATAATTTGGTGATGACAAATACATTATTTTTAAAATTCCAAAATCCATTTTAAGGAAAATATCAAAGATCACATATTTTTCAAAAACTAGTAAGTGCACATCAAAGTTAGCAGAATTAGAATTAGATTGAAATAGATGAGGCATTCATCCTTGAGTTGTTTATCCAATATATATATAAGACACTATATTTATAATATTGTTTTCCAAGGATAGGCCTAGCACTATTTCATTGTGTCATAGGTGCTCGCTAGAGTTTTGGTGTCAATGTGAGTGGTGTAGGGCTTGGTTGTGGTTCTCACAAAACAAGCACTAGTGGAGGCACAAGAAGGGAAATAGTGCATGCCTATGTTTTACTCTAACATTGGCGTAAGGGTAATCCCAAGGTCCACACCTAGGTACTAAGAGAATATGCGCAAGAGAACTAGGTGTAAATAGGGATGCAAATGAAGTGTGAGATTTGATGCAGGTGTGCAGGTGTAGGCTCAATTTAGGGCCAAGTTGACTTTTTTTGGTGAACCCATGGATGTTGAGAGAAGTTTCGAAGGGGTTTCTCTAGAGTTTCGAAGGGGTTTAGAAGAGGTTTTGTAAAGGGGTTTCTCTGGAGTTTTATTCCCCATGAGGGTTTCTCCGGTTAAAGAGTTTTGCATTTGTTGAGAACAATTGTACATGTTTTTCCAGTCCCTAGGGTTACAAATGTTCAAATTGGCCTCAAGTTGGATGTTCATATTGGTAGGAAAAAATCACTTCACACAAAAACAAACGTAGGATAAAGGATAATTCAAGTTTATGCCTGGTTTGAATTCGAGTGTGCAAAGGTACTCACCATCCTTGCCCTCTCCCTCAGTCTCAGCATCACCTGATCAATTTCATAGATGTCCCTCGACGGTCTCATGCGCATGTGCAACTATTTCCCTCTCCTCCATCTAGGAATTCTATTTCCCTCCCCTCGATCTCGAAATTGCCTAATCTCAACAGTCTCATGCATAGGTATAGGTATCAAAGTGAATAGTAGAGTGTGAATGGGACCACGTTCTCGAATTGGTTTTATTGTGTATAGTTATAATATAACATATATCACATATGTGTTATAACATATATCACATGTATGTTACATATATGTTATAACATACATGTGATATATGTTATAACATTATGTTATATATTTTATGCATAATAGATAGTGGTTTAAAGGTTATAGTGTTTAATAAATTTAATGATTTGAGGTTCTAGTTCTTACAAGGGTTAGGGATTAGGTATTAGGTATTATAAGGGTTTAATGTTATAGGGGTCAAGGGTTACAAACATTAGGGATTAGGCATTAAATTAAAGCATCATTATAAGTGTTAGGAGTTATACAATTATAAGGGTTTGAGAGTTAGAATCTAGAGTTTATGAGGGTCACGGGTTGTACATGCTAGGGGTTGGGTAGGTGTTAGGCATTAGGAATTATACCTATTATAGGTTAGGGGCTATAAGAGTTATAAGGGATAATTAGTAGGGGTTGGATTTTATGTTAGTTTTGTGGGTTGTAGAAGTTAGATATTAAGTGTTATATGGGTCATAGGTTAAATATTTAGGGCTATAGGGGTTGGGGATGTTAGGGATAATAGGGATAAAGGTATATAAGTTTTGTAGGTGTTAGGATTTGTACAATTATAGGGGTTTGAGGTTATAAGATTTAATTAGTGATTATACTAGTTAGTGGTGATATTAGCCATAAGGGATAAAAATTATAGTGTTTTAGAGTAAATTAGAGGTTATAAGGGATAAGGGGTTCATGTGATAAATTTTATAAGAATCAAGGGTTATGAAGATATAGAAATTATCTTTTAATGATTAGAATTTCTATAGGTTATATGGGTTAGGATTTATAATGGATAGTGGTTATAAGTGTTAATGGACATGAGTCTATAGAGATCTTAAGAATGCTAAGATTTGGTGGTTTTAAGGTTAAAGGTTTTAATAATAAAAAAATTGTTTGTTTTATTGTTTTATTGTTTTATTGTTTTATTGTTTTATTGTTTTATTGTTTTATTAAACTTATATATTATATATATTATATTTATATATTTAGGTATTCGCTCTCTATGGAAATTTTGTGTCTCACATTATAGGTGAATTATATGTAAGCCCACATGAGTAATCGTAACGAAAACAAGGTAGGGAAGGAAAACGCAACGCAAGGCGAGTTGGCAAGAGGGGCGGCCACATGAGGAATCATAACGAAAACAAGGCAGGGTGCCCAAAGGAAAGGCAAGGCGAGTTGGAAAGAGGGGTGTGCCCCACAAGAGGAATCATAACAAAAATGAGGCAGAGCGCCCAAACGAAACGCAAGGCGAGTTGGAAAGAGGTGTGCCCACCCACATGAAGGGCATAAAAACAGCCACACAAGGGAGCACTAGGAAAGAAGACGAGTCGGATGCCGGATAAGGAGAAATTGTGGCTTCAACTTAACTTTTTCAAGACATCCTGGGCAAGGTTGGGCACCCACATAAGAAATCATAATGAAAGAAAGTGCAATAAGGCTCCAAGAAAGGTGAGTGTCCTCAATAATAAGCATAAACATAAGTGCAAGCAACATCCATAAGTGGGAATCTTCCTTCATGATCTAGGACATAAAACCATGAAACCTCTTGATCCCAATGTGAGATGTCCCATCAACAAGAAATAAAAGGTATGAAATGTAACATCCAAAGGTGGACATCTCCACAAACTAGAATTTTTAATTAATTCAAGCCTCCAGTGATAGAAAGTGTGAGACCTTCCAGAGAAACATCCTATCAAACAAAGCATGGAAAAGTGAAGAATGGCCTCAAATGGTGGATGTCTTCCTCAAAACAAGTTCCAAGCAAGTGGATCCGTGAAATAAGGCATCAAATTATATATGAAGAACACATTTGAAATGCCTTCAATGATAAACTAAATCCATAAAGAAAGGGGTGGCCCCTCATCAATCAATAAATAAGACCATCACTTAATATGTAAATAAGACCATCCCTTAACATGTATGCAAGGAGGGTGAGCAATCCACATAAGATGATGAGTAATATCCAAATTTCACCTAAACAAGTGAAATCATCCCACAAGGCAAGGGCATTCCATGGCAGGTTCCTCCACCAAGTAATATGGCATAAAAATATGTATAAGAGGGAAATGTTTGACATGAGGATGTAATACATGTCATAAAAAACCATAATATGTGTATGAATCCTTAACATAAATAAGGGAATTCACCTCATGAACATCACACCATGATAGACCATATAAACCTAAATGAATGTGAAATCAAGTGATATCAAGGGGAGAATTCCAAGCAAACAAAGATTCCAATACAATATTATCTTAGCCAAAAATTGCTAGGGTGTTCCATCAAGGGAGTCATACATCAACATGTATCATCAACCATCCAATAATGATCATATAAGGGACTCCACAACCAAGTCTACTAGTATGAATGGAAAGAAATTAACAAGACAACTAGAGCATCAACATCATCTATTCATCCATGACTACATCACTAATAGTCTCATCAAATGCAATCACAACCCCTAGGCCATCCAAAGATCAACGTGTAAACCTACATTTGTGATGAAAATCACAAGAGTAGTGAAAAAATACTAGTGTAGACCTCATGTAAAATGAGGGGTAACACTAGCAACATAAAATGGATAATTTTGAACATAATCGTAATTTCATTCCCTTGTCAATGCCAATTTCTAGTAGGTTTGATTCCTAGCTTGCAACCCCAATGGATGAACCATCAATAAATTGACTTCATTAACTCAAGTGGCTCTATTGTTGATTCTCTTGGTTAAAGTGGATTTAACAACTTTGTTTGATTATTGAATTACCAAGTCAATTTTATGTCGCAGAAGCTTCAATTCGCCCACCACAAATGTCATGCATCGACCCCGCATAATGAGCAGTGAATGGAGCCAACATTGAAATTTCTTCAATATGTTCTTGTATGCATCGAAATTTGACATGGTTAGAGTAGACACATGCCTTGATTGTATGGGATGGTTTCAAAACTCAAGGATGTATGATGTCCCCACATAATCTTTGAGATCGTCCACATTTGCATCAATGTTCATCATGCACCTCTCATTGTCATCATTCGTCATTCCCTTCTATAGAATCATTGTCGGAACTATCTTGAAATTTGACATGGACCTTCCAATACACCCATCACAAATTTCTTCCACCAAACCCGCACAGTGAGCAATGAATGGGGCCAACGTTGAAAGTTTTTCAATCTATTCCCATATGCATTGAAATTTGACATGCTTAGAGTATATAGTTGCCTTGATGGTATGGGAGGGTTTCAAGACTTCAGTATGTTTGATGTCCCTGTATAATATTTGAGATCTTCCATGTTTTCATCAACATTCAATATAATGGATGTCTTATTGTCATCATTCATTATTGTCATCTATATAATCTTTGTTGAAACTCTCTTGAAATGTCATGGCACTTCCAATACACCCATCACCAATGTCATCTTGCATTGACCTCGCATAGTGAGCAGTGAATGGGACCAATGTTGAAATTTATTCAAATTGTGCATGTATGCATCAAAATTCGACATGGTTAGACTAGAAACATGCCTTAAAGGTATGGGAGGGTTTCAAGACTCAAGGATGCTTGATGTCCCCACATAATATTTGAGATCATCCATGTTTGCATCAACGTTCATAATGGATGTCTCATTGTCATCATTCATCGTTTCCATATGTATAATATTTGTTGGAACTCTCTTAAAATGTCATGGAACTTCCAATTTACGCACCACAAATGTCATGCACCAACCCCACATAGTGAGCAGTGAATGGGGCCAACGTTGAAATTTATTCAATATGTTCATGTATGTGTCAAAATTTGACATGGTTAGACTAGACACATGCCTTAACAGTATGGGAGGGTTTCAAGACTCAAGGATGTATGATGTCCCCACATAATATTTGAGATCATCCACATTTTCATCAACATTCATCGTGCATGTCTCATTGCCAATGTTTGTCATTCCCTTCTATAGAATTGTTGTTGGAACTATCTTGAAATTTGACATGTAACTTCAAAAACACCCATCGCAAATTTCTTCCACCGACCCTGCACAGTGAGCATTGAATGGGGCCAACGTTGAAATGTTTTCAATATGTGCATGTATGCATCAAATTTGATATGGTTATACTAGATAGTTTCCTTGAATATATGGGAGGGTTTCGATACTTAAGGATGTTTCATTAGTGCATTTGGGTCAAATTCTGATCGCACGTTCGATGCAATTGCCACTTTCTATTGTCGGAAGACCGACAAACCTCGGACCCTCTCAAACATCGTTTCACAGGACGTCGTTTTTCCGACGACCTAGTTTTCATCTGTATTGCGATGTTATATGACGCCATGTGTCATCATAAATTGGATTGTCCAGCCCCATATTGATGTTGTAAGACCGACGTCTAGGGACGTTTCAAACGTGGCAATACCGACGTGTCAAACGTGGAAAATAGGACGCTTCAAATGTGGCAATACTGACGTTTCAAACGTGGAAAGTGAGATGTTTCGGACGTGGCAAGAGAGACGTTTCAAAGGTGGCAAAAGAGACATTCTTAAGGTGGAAAGAGAGACATTTTAAAGGTGGCAAGAGAGACGTTTCAGAGGTGGAAAGAGAGACGTTCTGAAGGTGGCAAGACCGACGGGACGAGGTATTAGCTCCGACGTGGTTGCTATGGGAGCGACACTCTTGGGCGTGGCAAGAACGACGTCCATCAGGTGGCAACAGCGACAACCTAGAGTTACTAGCTTCGACGTGGTTTCTATGGGAGCGACAATTTTGGAGGTGGAAAGAGAGACGTCTTGGACGTGGCAATAGTGACGGGAAGAGAGTGAAAGATGTCATAATTTCCACCTTTGTGTAGGTATTTAAAAAAAAAATACAATATCAATATCAAGACCTAATAGTCATTCCAAGCCCAAAGGAGGAGTAAGTCATATAGGTATCAGTTAGTGACCCACTTAATAGTTTCCTTAGGCTTTCCCTCGCACTAAAGGTTGGGTTTTTTTCTTTCGAGAGTGTCTAAGAGATAAAAAGACCCAATATGGTGAATGAACTGACATTAAGTTCATACACATCTAACAAATCCTTCAAACTTTTACCCAATGAAACATGTTGTCACAGCTTCTATCCTAATGAGATTACTCTTGGTATCATCTCCACAAGCATGAAGACCTAAAATATGAGGTATGCAAAATTTGTGCATGGCAAATCACTTTA
>SNQJ01S0210073.1:13959-29985 GCA_010110895.2 Picea sitchensis
GAATCTGATGAAAGAAGAAAAGGATGGGCCCTCCAGGGCCATGCTCAGGTCAATCTTGCTCTCGGTACTCCATGTCTAGGACCTGTGGGCCTCGAGACATGATCTCCTAGTTATCCCTAGAAATCAGGGATAACACAGCCCAATCTGAATCAGTATAGCCATACAATTTGAAGTCACAGTGTCCAGTATAACAGAGGCCATAGTCCAATGTACCCTTAAGGTATCTCATCACATACTTTGCAGGTACAAGGTGAACACGTCTGGGCTTCACTAGATACTGACTCAAGGTGTTCACAACAAAGCATATATCTGATCTGGTATTCCTTAGATTTATCAACGAACCAATCTTCTGTCTGTATAGAGTAACATCAACTATTTTTGACGAAGTATCAACCAATAACTTCATATTCGTCTCCATAGGAGTGGACATGGCTCTACAGTCCATCATATCAAATCTCTTCAATTTCCACAACATACTTTCCTTGACTAAGGAAAATCTTTTCTGGGCTCTGCCATACTTCAATACCTAAGAAATAGTGCATCGGGCCTAGGTCCTCATTTCAAATTCAGTGGCAAGCTTCTTCTTACAATCTGTGATGAGTTTTTCTTCATCTGTCAAGAACACGTCATCCACGTATAGCAACAATATAACTGGTCCATCATTCTCAATCTTGAAGTAAAGGTTGGGATCAACTTTACTCTTGGTAAAGCCCAAGCTCATCAGAAAACTATCAATCCTGCCATACCAAGCTCTTGGAGCTTTCTTCAACTTGCAGACATGAGTCTTCCTGTCTTGTACTTCGAAATCAAATTTTCACATCACATTGTACCAACCTGGTACACTTGCTCAACTGCAACTCAATCTGCATAATCATGTGTTTTCTGCAAAGCACTATTTCTCTCACTGCATGAGAGTATGTCCTGTACTTTTTCTGCAACTGATCCTTCTGGAACCGGGACTCTGCACCTGCAACTGCTATTTCTGAAGCTGAGAATGACTGCTCTATTCTCACTGTAGCTGCTGAACTCTAAGAGTAGCTCCTCTATTCTATCATGGAAACAACTTCATCTAAAACTGAGAGTGGCTGATACTGAAGGTAGCTTTTCTTCTTTCATGGAGGTAACTCAATCTCAAATACAGGGATTGCTCCCTCTTAATCTCATACTATATCGGAATTATGGTTGTTCTGATTGTCTTCACGAACACTGGAACTATTTCTTCGATTACTAGAGTAAGTGTCTCGTCATATTCTTCTCCCTCTTGCTGGGAGAATCCTCTGGACACAAATCAGGCTTTGTACATCTCTATACTGTTATTTGCAACATGTTTGATCTGTTAGATCAATCTTGGAAGTCACCACTGACTTCCCTTCTGGTCTTAAGGAAAAATCCATATCCCAGTCCTTCTGACTGGCTTCCTCCTCTATCATTGAAACAAGGGAATCTTCTCAGGAGATTTCATGTCTCCTAGAGGTCTCTGAAGCTACGATCTAGTCTTCTCAACTCATGGCATCTATCTGCCAGTCCTGAAAGATGTGTATTTTTCCCATCTGATCCTTTTTGAGACCAGGCTTACTCTGAGTCCTGATTTCTTCTGAGTCTACAAAAACTTCAGTCTCTGCAGGATAAACTTGGTGTTGAATACCAAGTCTTAATATGAAAAGCTTAGTTAGAATTCAAACGAATTCTGCTTCCTGTCAAGGTGGCTTCATTATCCATTAACCAAGTCTACTGTGAGTTCTATTCTAATGTTCAGTCATCTTTGGAGCCTTCTGCTCCTTACAATCAATCTCCATATGAGATACTCTGTATCTCAAAAGTAGCTTCTTCTTCATCTTCTTTGGTACATGGATGTATACGGTTATGTTTACAGCTTGGATAGTCTGCTTCATGTTTCATCTAATATGTTGCTTCTTGCAATTGTCACTATATCTCGATCAAGGTTATCACTTGTGACCTGCTCGGAACAAGAACATCAAGGGAGAAACAGTAGACAAGAATAATGCTCTTTATAATAATAATAGAAATAATAGCGAGAACAATCGTCACAGTAGCTCCTTCAGAGCTATCACTTGTGACCTGCTTGAAACAAGGGTCAAAAGTAAGAAATACAATAATAAGAAATGAGAGCAACACTCTTCTAGTGTTTTGATCAATCATTCCTCCATGGTAACCTGGAAACAAAACAAGAAGTTTCTCCTAGAGGAGATGTTAGTTATATCTGGTAATAAGCATTTATCTCAATAATGCTTACATGCTACCAAGAATAAAACTTTTCAAAGATTGCTATCACAACTATAGTGTTTACTTGT
Source organism: Picea sitchensis (assembly GCA_010110895.2). Classification (NCBI taxonomy): domain Eukaryota; kingdom Viridiplantae; phylum Streptophyta; class Pinopsida; order Pinales; family Pinaceae; genus Picea; species Picea sitchensis. The sequence continues at coordinate 16,272 of SNQJ01S0210073.1, forward strand.
AATGAGGCAGTTATCAAACTTGACATGTGCACATTTAAATCTTATCAAATTAATCAATCAAACCTGGAACTTGGAGTCTTGTCCTCAATAATGAGTGTTGTTTCTTTTCTTCCGAGTCTCCTTCACTCAAGATGACAAGTAGTCTCTTCAACTTGTCCTCTGTACTAAGATAATATGCTTTCTTGGCATAAATCTGAGTTAGAGAATAAACTCTATAATCTCAACCTTAATCAATCTAATACTTTTGAATTTAATTTTGACCAATGGTTAGTATGATAGTCATAACTTCAACAGATCAAAATACAACCTAGATGTTCATAAGATCATAACAAATAGAGGCATATTAAATTGATCAAACCCAAGGTTCGTTGTTCCTCTGAATGTGATGGATCTGAGATCCCTCTGGATCTATGATTGTTGTTTAGACAAAAGGTCCTTTCTCTTGCAAATGCCCTTTAAAATAATGATACAGTTAAGCACATTTAAGTACATACCTCTGACAACATCGGCAGGTAGTCGCACCATCTAGCAGCAGTGCCAAGCAATAACGAACCTTTAAAACTTCAAAGGTGCTTCAACTTGTAGCTTAAAGTTAGTTGGAAATTTGCTAGGGTAAGGCACACTAGGACAACAAAAATCAGTCCCAACACTTCACATAAACTTTCATTGCAACTAGTACTACAACTGGTGCTGCAACTAGCATGAAGGAATTGGCACTGTAACTGCAATTGCTACTGCAATTACAACTGCAACTGGTACTGCAACTGCAACTTAGGGTTTTATGAGGAAACCCTAATTTCTCAAACTTCAAATTTTGGAATTCTGATCCAAGGACTAGATGCGCCTACCTAGGGCAAGTTCCTAGGTGTGGTTACTTTCTCCAATGTCTTCCTCAAACAAGGAAAATGTCACACTTAGGGTTTATGCAAAAACCCTAATTTTGCAGCAGTTGCAATATTGAAACTGAATCTTGGAGAGGGTGTGATGAAGCTAGCCACTTCTTATAAACTGTGAGTTGGTCTCTTTCAGGCCTGGTCTGATACCATGTTGAAGTTTTACTTATACAACTAGTAATTACGGTTCTTTATTATTACAATCATTTAGCACATTAGCTGTATAAATAAGATCACTGAAAGAGAGGAAATCACAAAAACAATAGAGACACACATATTATCCTGGGAAATCCTCATGGGGAAGAAAACCCAATAAAACTTTCTCAATATAGATAGTCCAAAGACTGAACAAAAGATCCTCCTCTACTCCTTCACTAGGAAGAGTAGCGCACCACTTGACCAAGAAATACTAAGAGATAGATTAGAAACCCTCCTTGACGTTACCCCTAGTTTCAGTAGGTTCTCCTCCAAGACTTGCGCATCCAGAGCTAACTGTGTGTCCAAATGAGGCGCTGGCCTCTCTTATAAATAGTGGTCTGGCCAGCCTATAATTAGGTCTAGGTCGACCAGTCACTTTACCCTCTTAATTTACAATTAACCGTCAAGGCACAATAGGGTCAACTTTTACTAAGGCACAATAGGGCCTAATTAAATATAATATAATAATATTATTCAACTCTCTCTCAGGTAGTATATTCTTCGAAGTTTCAATATTTCAACAGAGAAGAGGGGCTAAAGGCCCATAGGTTGATTGCAGCTGCTAGTAAAAAATTAATAAAGAAAGAATGATGCTAAAGAAAGAAAGAAATAATGGCAAGGACTTTTTAAAAGCCAGTCCATACTTGAGCTCTACCCTTTCCGCATTCGCCCCAGTACCAAAGCAATGAATGCTAAAGCTTGAAACCTTATAAAGGGGACTTGCAAACAAATAAAAGGACAATAAAAAGTTAGATTAAGGGGTTGGAAAAACGTAGCGCTTAGAAAGTGGTAACTCCAGAGCAAGCACACCCTCTACAAAGGCGCTCATCGAAATGGATCAAATGACTCCGTTGACCACCTATTCAACTAGGGGGTCAACTCCATGTACCATGAGGATATGCATCATCAGATGCTACCAAGTCAGAGACTTTTTGGTTCTACAAGGCAATTTTGGCCTCCAACACATTTTTTTGTAATTGGAATTTCCGCTCCCCTGCGTGGGATAATAATGTAATAGGTTTGTATGGATCATAGTTAGGTCAGTTACCTTAGGATTTCTTTATTAGGAGAGTTCCTTTCATTGAGTGTTTTTTTTCCTCAGGTTATTAATTTGGCCTAACCAGCCTTATTAATTTCCCTTGAGTTTTTCACTCCCACAAATAATTCCTCCAAAGTGGTGAAAGGCATTCTAATGGTGTCATCCTCTGGTAGCTAGTGTTTAGGAATAATGTAAATGACCATGTAAGACATTTCAAAAAGTTTCGCGGAATTCCGTCGAGTCTAGATAGGTTTTTTTTAATTAATTAAAATTGCCCAAGGTTTGGTAATTTTATTAATTAATTTTTAATCAAATTTTGACAAATATTGTAAAAACTAGGTCCTTGGACTTTTGCTAGGGGTATTTGTGCTCAAAAGAAATGGAATGAGACCCCCTACACCCTTGGGCCAAGTTTCAGCTCAGTTGGATAACTTTTGCTAGGTGTTTGTCCATAGGGAGTCTTGGTCAATCAAAACAACAATTTTAATTGCTAAGTCATGACATAGGAAAAATGTCATTTTTGTAATTTTTGAGCAAATGGAGTAAAGTAAAGGTGAAAAATGATGAGAAAGACATTTCCTAACCTATCCAACCCATCTCCTAACCTTTTTACACCCCCTAGACTCACCTCTCACTCAAACCCTCACGCCCCTAGGGGGATTTGCGGTCCCTCTTCATGCAAAAACATTACAACTTGAAAATATTTAGGTTGTGGGCCCCTCCCTCACAAGGTGCGCCCTTCCTAGCCTCCCACGTCACCTCTAGGGTGTGTCCCACCCACTCCACCTCACCTCCACATCACCAATCCATGCCAAACCCTAGAAGTTGCGCCCTCCTTCCTTGAGATCTCCACTTTGCTTGGGTTTTGATACTTGGCAATGATCCAAGAGGGGTCACTTTGCCTTTCAAGGTATAAATAGAACCTCTCCCTCACTCATTTCTTCACCATCTCTTGAGTAAAGTTATGCTACCATTTTCTTGCCATCCTCTCTCTCTCATTTCTCATCTTGCTTCCATTCCATTGTGCTCTTGGGGAGCTTGGAGCAATTAGTTGCTGCAACCTCTTCCTTTGATAATAGAGAAAGGCTTTGGAGGATCTTGGAGTACAAGATTGTGTCTTGGTGTTCCATGAATATGAGGTGACATTGTTTCTTTATGCATTGTGTAGAATATTGAGTAGATATTTGAGAAAATTAGTTTGCTTAGATAGGTTAGGCAATAGTGTAGTTGCTGGCCTAAATGTGTTGGATAGCTAATGATATAAATTAGTTTATGTTATTTGTCTATGCAACCCATTATCTACTCTTGTCTCACATTTTGTTCAAAGTTTGTAGGTTGTTTCAAGAGCTTTGTTGGGATAGCTTCAAGCAAGAATCTACCCTCATAGCTCACTAAAACTTCACAACTTTTCCCTTTCATATTTTTGTTATTGTTTGATTCAGATTTTGGTTGCTAACACTCTTAGATAGGTTATTTAAATACATAAATTTTCTGATATTTGTATGCAAAAAATTTCTGTTGCAAAACATAAATTTTCTTAACTTTTTTGGGTGTGTTGCAACATTTCTAGCAAACAATAGCTTGCTGGTTTTTGCAGGTTCTCACCAGGTTAAGGGTATATGCTGCCCATTTTCAGTCACAACACACTCGAAAGACCCCCTTTTTGATGTGGTAACAAAGCCCCTTCTTTTCTCCATCTTTCTAAGCATTGTAAGCAAGCCCAAAGGGGCCCCCCAAGTGGCTTGCCTTCTTGTTTTAAATTTCTGTTTTCATTTTCTGTTTTTGTAAAGTATTAGTGCCTACATCTTGGGTGAGAGTTTGGCAAAGCCATCCCCAAAATCGTAAGGCTAGGTGTATATTTAAATTTCTGCAATTTCTTTATTCTTTGCCCCACTTGTCATTAAGACAAGGTTGTGTGGCTAGGATTGCTTTAGTTTAGTTATTTCATTTCCAACCCCCTTTGGCACAAAACGAGAAGACTTGCCTCCACCTTGTGCCATTGTGAGTGGTTTGTAGCTTTTATTTTTCATTTCATTCGAATATAGTATGGCTAGCTTAGTGGTGTATGTCTAATATGCTTATGTTCATGGTTAAAATTATTTATTATTAGATTCCACACATAACTAAATGCTAGCTTAAGCCCATGGAGGCATAAGATCTAATCTTGTGCTTTGATATTTCTTTACTTGCAAGCTCTTGGTTCTTAAGCATCTATCTTTCAAGCTTGCAAACAATTATGGGTATGTAAATGGTGTAAAACAATCTCTTTCATTTCAACATTTCTTTCAAGTTCTTTATATGCCTTACATGCAATAATCTAATGATCTATAACTTCATTTCTTATTGTTTTAATATTTCGGTTTTGGCCATTTTTGACACTTTTTGGGCAAGTAAAACTCACTTTAACACACCTAATCACCTAAAAACACTTAGTCCATAGGCCTAATAACCAACTAGATTTAATAGGGCACCTCTACTGACCCAACTTTGCCATTTACACAAGGATTAGAAGAAGCAACGTAAGGTGATAGGCCGGGGACGGTCTCGTGGTGCTCAACGTCCTTTCCAGGAGTATTCTTTTCCATTGGGTTGACCTGTGGAGCTAGGGTAGGCTTTGTTGCCATACTTCTTGAGCACCCAACAATTACTTGGTACAAGCGGGGGGAGTATTGGGTTGACACTTAGCTAGGATTGAGACTTCACTTAACAATCTTTAATCAATCCGTAATCCACAACTTTGGGCAATCTATTTAACTTATCTTTTGGTGATTTACATTCACATTTGCAAACACTCTTTCACTTTTACATTTACATGCAAGTTTAATTTATGTTTTGTGGATTAATTATCTAAGTGGTCATATTGGTGTTTTGGGACACCTTTCCTTTCAAGCATCTTTCATTTAAGTGGTGTTCATATTTTTGGTGTGATCCCTCAAGAAGTTGCGCATCCTTTTGGAGGCACTATCTTGTTGGGTCTTGAGTGATTTTATTGCCATTGAAAGCAGTCCAATAGAGTAGTGCATCCCTTTGAGGAGACACTCTATTGTGAGCATGCTAGGCTTTGTGTGTTGATGAATGCATCCACTTAAGTATCTTTAATACTTGCACATACAAGTAATTGTTAGTGGGTGCCTTGTATCTTTGTATTTCTATATTTTGTATCCATTGTATCTATGTTAGTATAACTTCGTTGTAATCTTTAGATATTCTTTATTGTATCTTTGCATCTAGTTTGTATTTAATCTTGTTGTAATCTTTGTAATCTTTGTAAATCTTGTGTAATCAACCTCCTTTAAACTTAGTTGACCCCTTGCCCAATCTTAGGCACTAGTCTTAGTTGTCCTAGGAAAAGGTTTGCTTGACATATTAATTGTTGCACCTTGCATTGTTGACTTTGCATCATAGGTTAGATTTTTCCCCAAACCTTTAACTAATTGAAACCAACTCTTAGAACTCAAACTCTAAATCTCATCTAGAAACTAGGGTCTACCCCCCTTGGCTTCCCTAGGAGTAAGCCTAGACGGAAGAGGTTCAAGTCAAAGTGACAGCGTGGGCTTTGAACCTAGGCATTGTGCCTCCAATGACACACTAAGTGAGCAGGACTTAGCTCACATTTGCAAGTGTGTATAAGGACGACAATAGACTCCATAAGCCATGAAGTAAGCCCAATACATTTCACTATCACACTTGTTCTTGAAGGGTTCTTTTCTTTCCTCCTTCCCTCGAGACATATCCCTCTACTTGGGCCTTTTCTCTCCTGTTTTGGTTGGCGCACCTAATAGGGTCTGATGTTGGTCCTCCCATATTTAAACTTAATTTGCCAGCTTACATAAATTCTTGAGCTAATGTGAAATTTGAAGGGGATACTTGATATGAACTGTTTATGTGGCTTCTATCCTAAGTAACAACTTACTTTGTATAATCTAAGGGGTTTTATACCTTGTGAACATTGGTTTTACCTGGTTCCATACTTTGATTTGATTTGGATGCACCTGACATGGTTCTTTGAAGGACATCCCATGCTTTCACCCTAGATGTTGTGCTTCTGTTTACAGGCTATGGCATGTGTGATGCAGAGTGTTGAGTCATTGGATGGCTTGACACACTTGGATACATGCTCTCACACCTACTGGACCTTGGACGATGGACAGATGGGCTTGGATTTGATAGATATGGTCACGATGGCACACTTATGGGTAGGAATTCCATACTTTGGACAGTGCACCCACACCTTACCCAACCACTTGATGGAGGATGTTGATCCAGATCTTGAGGGTTGAGATCCAAAAGGTTTGAATGTCGACAGAGGAGGAGAGAAAACACACAAATTTGCCATGAAATTAATCACAAGAACATTGATGAAAATCCATGAATTGAATACACCACAAAAATATGAGAAAGAGAGAAAGAGTTGGAGAAGAAGGATTCCATTAAGAATAACCATTACATGCAATGAGGCCAATTTTGGGACCTCTCCTTCTCGAACTTCACTCTCTTCCTATTGCTTTTTTATAAGGTGTCTTTTTGACGAAGTCAATTTTGATTAGGTTTGACTTCATCAATTACATATCTATCAAGTTCCCTTTTACATAAAAATACGAATTTATGACTTATACATCCAAACTTAGACTATAGGCCCCCTTAAGATTCGGATCAATCATCCCCCCTTAGAAAATGATGGTCCCCATCATTTCACCCATGCTTAAAAAGGAAACCCCATTATGTTCATTGTACCATCATGATTACAAGGTGTCGAGTGCCAATGAAGATAAGGGTTTTGTGTGGTTAACCCATAACCGTGGGTTTGTGGATGACCCATAATCGATTTGGAAATAACCAGATTTTTTACCCATAATGGGGTGTTTTACATGGGTAAAAAAAATTACAATAGGATTTAATAAATCCAAAAAAATAAAAATTGAAATGAAAAAACCTTATTTTCTTGGCAGCGGACCTCTAGCTGCAATTTTGTTCATATCTTTTGATACAGGTGATGAAATTAAATTCCTTTGAAGACCCATTTGAGGTAATGAAGAGAGCTATAGTAAGCCCTCTGAAATGCTCTATAGAGGTCATGGCACTTGCATAAAGTTTGTAGAAGATAGCTTCCCTGTATTTTGTCCATTATTGTGCTCCTATGGTGTCCATACAGTTGTGGGTAAGCCGAGAAAGGGATGGAATGAGGTCGCCCAAGCTAGCAAATGCTACATGTAGATTTTTCAAGCCATAAAATGGTTGCATGAATCTGCAATAACGCTGAATATGAGAGAATCAAGTGTAGAGGGCCACAAAGGATGCTAATGGTTTGTAGAGAAGCTTGGGTTGTTGTAGAGGCCATGGAATCTCCGTGAGTAGCATGGAAACCCTGCAAAATTTATGAAAATGTTGTAGACTCGTGGATGTAGTGAATCCATGTAAGGATGCTCGTGCAATGGTGAACGAAGTTCCGAGGGCATAAAAACTAATGCCTGTGGACCAACTTTGACACTTACAGTGTATGGCCCAACAAATGGACTCCGAGAGTGCCAAAATGAGGTTGGAGATTACTGCAAATATTTGAACCCAAAATATGCTTCAAACCTTAGTTCCCATGGAGTAGTAACCCGCTCTGATACCATTGATCCAGATCTTGAGGGCTAAGATCCGAAAGGCTTGAATGCCGAGAGAGGAGGAGAGAAAACACACAAATCTGCCATGAAATTAATCACAAGAACATTGATGAAAATCCATGAACTGAATACACCACAAAAATATAAGAAAGAGAGAAAGAGTTGGAGAATAAGGATTCCATTAAGAATAACCATTACATGCAATGAGGTCAATTTTGGGACCTCTCCTTCCCGACCTTCACTCTCTTCCTATTGCCTTTTTATAAGGTGTCTTTTTGACGAAGTCAATTTTGATTAGGTTTGACTCCATCAATTACATATCTATCAAGTTCCCTTTTACATAAAAATATGTATTTATGACTTATACATCCGAACTTAGATTATAAGCCCCCCTAAGATTCAGATCAGACGTTGCACTTGGTTTGGCTTGGACAACATGCAGAGATGAGATGCATCCTCTCTCTACCTTGGATGCTACCTTCTACACCTAGGACGTTAGGCTTTTGATGATGATGTCATGAACTAGGGTTTGATGGAGATGATGGGGTTTGCATGCCACATGGACACCTCACACCACATGATCCCACATGATGATTTGATGTGACGTGGAATTTCTCCACCTTGTTTGCACCTTGGATGATGACACATGGCCTTGGGAGGCCCTCCTTCACCCTTGGGAGGCTTGACGTCACCACACATGTGGCATTATCATGATTTATTTGTATTATTTATCATTATAGAGGTTATTTTGAGGGGTCGACCCCACTTTTAGCATGGATTGTTGATGTTTTACTCAAATTATGTGGACAATTAGTGCTTGGTTACCTCATATAAATAGAGGAAGCACACATTTTCATTTTTGATCATCACAACTCACACTTGTGAGAGACCACTTTCTAAAATGTTTGCTCTATCTCTCTCGTTCTCTTGGAATCTAGTGTGCACCATTTGAAGGAAGGTTTTTATTGGATGCTTGTCTCTTGTTGATGGTTAGGTGGTGAATTAGGGTTTCCTCATGCATGCACTTGGCCTAGTAAGTCTTCTTTGTTCAAGTTTCTTGCTTGTGTGTGGTATACCTTTGGGAAATGCTATTTTAGAGGCTTAATTGTTGCGTGTACCTTGTATGCTTGAAACCCAAGGAGGGATTAAGAGGCATTATCCCCCTCCTACTTTCAATTATCATTGATTGTTGAAGCATCAAGACATTATTCTAAGGATTAAGAAGTTTTATACCCTAGGGTTCTTGTTTTGGCTAGTTTAATCCTAGGGATTAAGAGGCTTAATCCGCCTAGGGCTTGACCTAGTTCAATTAAATTTTGTTGCTAGAGGTTAGAGTGAAAACGACACCTAGGGTTTATGAGGCTCAGTGTTGCAGGAAGCGCCCCCCCCGCTCCACCCTCGAAACCCCGCTCCAAGCAAATTCTCCATGGAAGCTTCTCCGGAAGCCTGCTTCCGGATTTCGGAAGCTTGCTTCGGGGTGCAAAATGGGCGCTTCCTAATGAATCTTGTTGGCCTATTGCTCTATTCTTCTATTTCTTTAACAACATTTGTGGAACTTTACCTTGGCTCTGATTCTATGACTTAAATCTAGTAATCGAACATTGTGGAATGTGCTAAAAATCTGTACTAAATGCTGTTATAGAGTTTCTCTGATGGTATGTTGGTCTGGAAACTAAACACACAAATTGATCTTTGCTTACAACATAAATTTGACAAGGCATTTTGGATATTAGTAATTTAGTATAATTCTTATCTTTGCAATGTTTTGATGTGTTCTTTCTCTAGTTAAACCATATGAACAAATCGATGCTTAAATAAGTCCAGTGACCTCATAAAAACGTAAAACATCACTTTCCATTTGTCATTGTTTTAAGGGTTTACACACAGTCCAAATCTGCAGAGTTCAAGCTACCTCTAAAGCTGATGATAGATACTTAAAAGACTTGATAAATATTGCTGGTTTGTTGCACTGTTTACACAGTTCATTCCTCTATTTTGACCAACATCTATGGAACTTACATTGGCTTTGTTTCTATGACTTCAGACTAAGGACTTAGGAAACTACCCTAGCCTAGGGGGAAACCCTAAAGTCAATTAGGCTAAGTCATTATAGATTAGAGTGGAAGTGCGAATTACCTTAAATTGATTAGCAAAATTAACCCAAGAAACCAATCCTATACTTCAAAGATGTTGCAAAAAAATGTGACTTGGAGAGTTACAAAATCGTTTAGTGACAAGATTCATAGCATTTAGCAACTAGACTCTAGAGTGTAGCACAATTTAAACTTTATTGTTTTGGACCTTTTGATCTTCATAATTCAGTGCAGATGGCCTATTTTGTAATCATAACTATTTGGTCATGAGTCATGATTCATGTTATTGTTGACAGTTGCTAGATGATTGATTTCATTTCATAACTTAATGGTCTACTTTCTATTATATGGATTAAAAATTTGTATGTTGGTTTGCAAGTTTGTAATTGCTAGATTCTAGATGGTTGATGCTCGAATGATTAATCATTGATGTACTACTACTTACTACTATGGATGCCATTTTAATGTTACGATGTACAAATATGCATGTTTTCATACATTCTGCAACTAATTTGTCTTTCTGCATGTTTTTTTAATATAAACACAATATATATATATATATATATATATATATATAACATACTCTCTTTCGGGACGCTTCGCTTCCGAGGGTTTTTGGAAAATGACGCTTCCCACGCTCCCACTTCCTAGAATGCTCCCGCTTCGTGCATAATTGATGGGGCTACATGTAATGTTCCCAACCAAATTTGATGTAAATATTAGATAAATGTGGTTTATAAATTTTGTCAAACACTTAGTATACAAGCCCTCAACTCTCTTGAAATCACTTCAATACTTGTTGTCCCACTTATCTCAAGTTTAAGGGTTCAAGATTATGTCAAACACATCATATTCAACACCTAATCCCTTCCCAATGAGTGGCTGTTCTGAATTTATACTTGCTGTTATGTTTATTTGCAGCTGGTTGGTTGAAGTGTTTTGTCAAACACTTTGCATACATATGGCTGTATATTTCATCATTGGTTTTGTTTCTTATGTATGGTGGTTGTTGGGCATGAAATGACATGTAAATTATACAAGAAATGCATAGGAAACGATACTAAGAAATTCCAATACACAATGAAGCCAAAATAACTTAGATCTGATTTTATTATTTAATTTGCTAACCTCAATACATGGGTGAATATATTTGATGTAAATCTGATACAAAATTATATGGCTGATGTAGAAGGCTCCAAACACTAAAAATATGCAACAAACCAACTCTAGAAACCCTCCAAAGGGTACCCACAATGGATCTCCTCCAAGAATGCAATCTACCACATGATAACCAAGCTACCAAGTGCCAATAATTCGCCCTGCTCCAATAATTTCGCTCAGTCACTAATCATTCTATTTTTTGAAGGGATGGCACTCAAACCCTTCTCCAAAATTCGCCCAAGCTGAGTACAGTTCGGCCCCAAGAGATAAATGCTCAACCCAACTCCAGAAATGAAGATCTTGACCTCTGAATATGGTCCTTCAAGCAATAACTCGCCCAGCTATGAAAACAAATAAATATGGAGCATGAAAACCCCAATAATGCCAAGAAGATGTAACCTGAGGGATGGAAAATGTTCCTAGTACAAGATCTCTACCAGATCCAACTCTCCGAATCCAAATTGAATTGTTTTCTCCTTCACAATGCACCCTCTCTATAGGAAACCTCTAGATCTGCACCCTGACTCATCTTTCACTATAAAAACCAAACCCGTGGCTGAATAGAATGGTGAGGGAGGAATCTTTCACCTCCTTGACCAAACTTGGATCAGGAACGGGATAATCTTTCATTCCCTTTCTGATCTCTAGGGCTTATTAAGTCAAAACCCTCAAAATCCCCAAGTACCATGGGCTCTCTAGCTAAGAAGCCATACATCAAAATATCATTCAACATAATGAGAGAATAAAAGCCCCTATCTCTCTTTTATACCCTTGTTCACCTTTTCTCTCCAAGTGAATTTTTAATTTGCTTTTAATATTTCTTCATAAAATCACTTTATTAATTAATTAACCTTTTTTTCTCTTAAAAGTGATTAATTTTCCCTTGTGGCTTCTTCGGCCACTGAAAGTCAATTTTTATCATCTTATCTTGTAGAACTTTTCCTCCCGATTCAAATGAGCTATTACACTAAGGGGTTTCTTCAAGTATTATGCCCGAAATGACCTCCTTAGTGAATTTAATTAAAATATGCTCCATAATAACTCAAAATTACGGAAATCATCGGAATGCAACGAAACCAAAGACAAGCTGTGCGGAATGGATCCCGATGATGAAATAAGGTGAATAATGTAAGTTGGGCCCCATAAAGCTCCTCAATACCTCCTGAACTCACTATCACCCCCAACTGGCTACTCTGGCAGGCATCCCACTCTGTAACATAAAAGAGTCCAAAAATGGGGACATTACACTATATGCCCTAGGGTTTGTTTTAAGAAGTTGAAGTTAGGGTTTATGAGGCTATATGCATGAGCTTGATCTTCACACCTCTTGCACCTTGCAATGTTCATGGTGTGTTCTTGACTCCATTGCCCAAGAAAGAGAAACGACCTTAGTTGAATGCAGGTGATGGTTGAAACCCTAGTTAAATTAAATACTCTCTCTCTCAAAATTTTCTCTTAAAATTGGATTTATGACATCATTTGCGAGTTAATTGTACCCTAGTGCTTTGTGAAGATTTTCAGGTCTTATCAAGCATGCCTACTGGGTCTGTCTTTGACCATAGTTAGGCTCTAAGTTTCAACTCTTATGTAAAGTGTTTGCTGCTGTTTTAGGACAGCCAACAGTCCAAGAACTTCTTGTTGATTTGTTACGGTTGCACTTCCAATTTTAGGTGCTCTAGCATGTAGTTTTAGTAACCAGAAGTTAGCACATGCATACTAAAATAAGTACAACACACCTAAAGATCTTTATAGCTGAAAATGAACAGATCTAAAAGACTAACACATGCATTTTTGTACACAGGTATTTTTGGTCAACATGACCCTGGATAAACCCCACCCGGGGAAAACCAGTTTGGGATATCTGTCTATATAATGATGATTAAAACAAGAGATACAACAAGTAATGAAATACAATAGAACCTGTATACATAGCAAGCTCCTCACGAGCCTTGCCACAAGAACTAGAGAAAGAAGTGCCCAAACTGTGGTGCGCCCTCTCTCTTTGTTTTCCTCTGTACTGAACTGAAGCGCCCTAGCTCATCTGTAGCCCAATGAAGAAATCCCTCCACAAGAATGTCCTCTCATGTGCTGCCTCTCCACTGAAACTGTCAGAGCTCGAATCCTCCAAGCAGATCTGCTACGAGGTAGCTACCAGTCCTCTCAGCATGTGCGCCCCCCTCCTAGCAGAAATGATCACCAGAAAGAAACTGAGCCATAAATTGAATGTCTCTCCCCATAGAAACAAGCGCCCAAGCTCTCCTCTCCCTATGCATCAGACCTCATCCTGATCTAACAAGTCCTCCTCTTCTGATGAGCAAATGAAGGATAATAAATGCGCCCCTCCTCCTCAAGATGCGCCCCTTCTCCATATACATGCTCCCTCTCAGAAGTAAAGGCTAAGGCTCCATGGAAATGCTCCCCATGCAAGCTCAAAGCAACCTCAAGCTTCTCCTTAAGCTCTCAAGGGTTTTACTCAAACCCTCATGAAGTGCACCCTCCTCCTCAAGAAAGGCGCCCCTCTTCTCTTCTCCAAAAATCACAAGTGAAGAATGAGTCTCCAAAATGCCTTTACCCTCTCTTTAGCCTCCTCATGCCAACCCTAAAAGATCAATGGCCTAGATTAGATCTAGCCAAGTCTAACCAATGGGTGAGATCTCATCCTAAAATCTCACTAAGGAAACCCACTTTCCTTAGTTGCTTTATGCTTATTAATTCACCCAC
>SNQJ01S0210074.1:0-16026 GCA_010110895.2 Picea sitchensis
ACTTATCTCAAATTGCTACATTCTTCAATGGCTCACCATGTGTTATGTTTAACACTAGTTTGGTCCTAGTTGATTATGTTTGACCATTGTTAACCATGGTAAACATGAAGTGCAACATTCATCAATGGTTATGTTGCACTTTACATGGTTGACCATGGTTTAATATGGATGACCATGTTGACTATGGTTGAACATGATTGACTTTATATCACATTGCGGTAATAATCTTGGATGACTTATGTTGATTGTGGTGTTGTCAATGGTTATCTATCTTTGTGACATTCAACTTGGTTGACTTATGTTGACCATAGTGAAATTGTGAGACTAAGATGTATATAATACAACTACATTTATTGTGGTGTTCATCTTGGTTGACTTCTATTGACTTGTTATGTTCCTTAAGCATTCTATCGTATTCCAATGTTCATGAAGTATTTTGTCGCAATGTGGTATTCAATAAGGGTCATGTTGGATTGTGGCATCCATCAATGGTCATGTCACATTGAGACATTTTTCTTGATTGAATCATTTTGAATTTCCATTTTCTTGAATGGTGTGTTACATTGAATTACAATTAACTTTTATTGAGAAGAATGTCATATTTATATTGTTTACTATGAATTTGACTATATGATTATCATATAACATTTTTAAAAACATTTTAATAATAACATTGATGTTTTGATGGATTCAATTATAGAATGTGGAAGACACATATTTTAGAGATAGAAATCAATATCAATCATACAATGGTGATAATTTTTGCATACGAAGCATTGAATGGGGAAGTGGTAAAGTCAGTAGTTGATTTTGGTCAACTATAGTCGACCATAGTGACTATTGTCGAACATTTCTGAAGGTCATCCTTAATGTGCACTTAGGCCATTAGATGGGTAAGCAGAAAATTCAATGGTTGACTTTTCATCTTGGTTGACTTATGTCAATTTTCTATGTTCCTCAATGGTTAAGTTGCATTGTGATGTTCCTTAAGGGTTATGTTTGATTATGACATTCCTTGAGGGTTATGTTGGATTGCAACATTCATCCATGGTTATGCCACATTGCAATGTTCATCAGGGGTTATGTCTCACAATGACGTTCATTAAGGGTTATATTGGATTGCAACATTCCTCAATGGTTATGTCACATGTAACATTTATCTTAGTTGACTTATGTCAAATTGCTACATTCATCAATGGTTCACCATGTGCTATGGTTAACAATGATTTGACCCGAGTTGATTATGTGTCACCATTGTTAGCCATGGTTAACATGAAGTGTTACATTCATCAATGGTTACGTTGCATTGTAACATTCATCAAGGGTCAACCATCTCATTGAGATTCGTTCATTTTGGTTGGCCATGGTTGACTATGGTTGACAATGATTTACTATGGTTGAGTGTGTTTATCATTATTGACTATGCTTCACTATGGTTGAGCATTTTTAAAGGCTATCCTTAATTTAATTTTGCATTAGGGCTATTGGATGGGCAAGCAACAAAGACTATGGTTGGCCTTTCATTTTGATTGAATTATTTCAACTTTCTATGTTCCTCAACGATTATGTTTCATTATGACATGCCTTAAGGGTTATGTTGGATTGCAACATTCATCCATGGTTATGTCGCATTGCAAGGTTCATCAATGGTCATGTCACACAACAACATTACTTAAGGGTTATGTCACATTATGGCATTCATCTTGGTTGGTTTATGTCGAATTACTACATTCCTTGATGGTTCACCATGTGCTATGGTTAATAATGGCTTGATCTTAGTTGATTATGTTTGACCATTGCTAACCATGGTTAACATGAAGTGTTGCATTCATCAATGGTTATGTTGAATTATACATGGTTGACCATGGTTTAATATGGATGACCATGTTGATTATGGATGAACATGATTGAATTTAAGTCACATTGCAGTAATAATCTTGGATGACTTGCCAATTGTGATGTTCCTCAATGGTTATGTCCATTTTGTGACATTCAACTTGGTTGACTTTTGTTAATTGCTTCATTCCTTAATGGTTATCTTGTCTCATGGAATTCATGTCACATTCTAACATGAAGAGGATGACTTGAATATCATCTCACACTATGACAGTAAGAGGTTTATAATATGGTTATATCTATTGTGATGTTCATCTTGGTTGAGTTATCTAAACTTGTTATTTTCCTCAATGATTATGTTGCATTGTGACATTGAGTTATGTCGACTTACTATGTTTCTCAATGGTTATGTCACATTACAACAATCCCCAAGAGTTATGCAAAATTGTGATATTGTTCAATGGTCATGTCACATTTTGACTCTCATCTTGGATAAGTTATGTCAAATTTCTATGTTTAGTGGTTGATTTTGATCAAATATAGTTTGCCATAGTGAGTATTATTGAACATTTTTTAAGGCCATCCTTAACATGCATCTGGGTCATTAGATGGGAAAGCATAAAATTCAATGGTTGAATTTTCATCTTGATTGACTTATGTTGACTTGCTATGGTCTTCAATGGTTATGTTGCAGACATTCCTTAAGGGTTGTGTTGGATTGCAACATTCATCCATAGTTATGTCACATTGCAATGTTCATCAAGGCTTATGTCGGACTACAACATTCCTTAAGGGTTATGTTGGATTGTGACATTCCTCAATTGTTATGTCACAATGTGACATGCATCTGGTTGAATTATGTCAAATAGCTACAAAGGGTTTGACCCCAGTTGATTATGTTTGACCATTGTTAACCATGGTTAAAAAAAAATATATGTTCATCAATGGTTACATTGCATTGTGACATTCATCAAGGGTCAACCATCTCATTGAGTTTGGTTGATTTTGGCTGGCCATGGTTGACAATGGTTGACAATGATTGATTATGGTTGAGCATGTTTACCATGGTTGACTATGCTTCACTATGGTTGAGCCTGTTTGAAGGCTATCTTTAACTTGATTATGCATTTGGGCCATTAGATGGGCAAATAGCAAATTCAATGTTTGAATTTTCATCTTGGTTGACATATGTTGACTTGCTATGTTCCTTAATGGTTATTCTGCACTGTGACATTCCTTGAGGGTTATGTTGGATTGTGACATTCCTTAAGGTTTTGTTGAATTGAAAAATTCATCTATGGCTATGTTACATTACAACGTTCATCAACGGTTATGTCGCACTACAATGTTCCTTAAGGGTTATGTCACACTATGATGTTCCTTAAGGGTTATGTCACATTGTGGCATTCATCCCGGTTGGCTTATGTAAAATTACCACATTCCTTGATGATTAACCATGTGCTATGGTTAAAAATGGTTTTACCCTAATCTATTATGTTTGACCATTGCTAACTGTGAACATGAAGCATTACATTCATCAATTATTACGTTGCATTGTACATGGTTGACCATGGTTTAATATGGATGACCATGTTGACTATGGTTGAACATGATTGAATTTAAGTCACATTACAATAATCATCTCAAATGACTTATGTGGATTACAATTTTCCTTGATGGTTATGTCTTAGTGTGACATTCAACTTGGTTGATTTATGTCGAATTGCTTCATTCCTTAATGGTTATCTTGTTTTGTTGCATTCATCAAGGGTTATGTTGCATTTTGACATGAAGAGGTTGACTTGAATATCGTCTCGCATTATGATAGTAAGAGGTTTATAATATGGTTATATCTGTTTTGATGTTCATCTTGGTTGAGTTATGTTAAATTATTATTTTCTTCAATAGTTATGTTGCATTGTAACATTAAATTATGTCAACTTGCTATGTTCCTCAATGCTTATGTTGCATTGTCGACACCCAAAGTTTTGGGTAAATATTGCATGTGCACAAACAAATTTGTGTGCATTCATTCTAATTTTGTGCACGCCCAAGAAGATGTGTGAGGATTGACAAGAAGCATGCGCCAGATTAAGTTTTGTTAATGTACGCCAAGTCCAGTTCTACCAATGCACGTCATCTGAGTTTTGGGATGTGTGTCAGAAATCAAGAAGACACATGCTAGAATCAAGAAAATAATCTCCAGGACATCTCCCTGAATGATTACTTTCGGTAGAACAAGGGAACGTGGAGTAGAAAGAAGATGAGTTGGCAAGGTAGTTAAGATTTCCTCAATTGTAGAAAGGCTACGTGGAATGCAGGTAGGTGAAAAAAGTGTGTGAGACTGGTAATCAGTAGAGTGAGTGGAGTAGAACTGAAAGAGATAGAGCGCCAGAGATGAGAAGGATATAAAAGAAAGTAAGGACAACAAAGAAAGGGTTGATTCATTGGGTCACTAATAGTTGTCCATTGTTTAAGGGCTAGTGTGTTGGCTCGCTCTGAGCCTCTGTAGTATCGTACTGTCTATGTTTGTATGTCTGAGTCTATCATATGTGAAAGGTATGCAAGGATGTGCATGATGCAATGTATTGTAAATATGGGGAATTATCTAAGGGAATATGAGACTCTATTTCTATCGATATATTATTTTCTTAATGTATGCATGTGATTGATGGAATGAGGGTGATAATAAAGTTGTATTGATTTTGAACCTATGATGTGTCAATTATGTGTCTAAATGAATGTGTTTCTTCCATTATGTTTTTTCACCTGTTAAGTAACTTGCAATGCATTATATGAATGTCAACCCGGATGGATCTATGTGTGTTTATCCCTTCATCCCTGACACAAGACCAGATGATATATGTGATCCTACTAGCGTCTCGAGTGAGACCTTTTGAGGATTGATATGTTGATTCTTTGGGATGCTTTGGGGTTTTTGTTAGTTAACTCTAGATGAACTCTGGGTCTTAACCCTCCAACATTAAGAAGGACATGCACAAGTGTGAAACAATCCAACAAATGTTTACGTTGTTGGGACCTAAAAGTCTTGTATTGAATGATGAAGGCAAGAAATGAGGTGGTATCCATCTCAGGCAAAAATTCAAGATTGGTTAACTACAAAGGAACATGAGTTTTCTCAGTAGGAAACTCAAGGTATGAGGGTCAACGTGAAGCAATGGAAGGATAATCATCTCTAGACTGATATGCATGAGACTTTCTGTTTTGAATTTCCTTGTTTGTTGTATGGATGGTTGAAAAGGCAGTCTGCCACTAATACTGCTTTGAGGCCACTAGAGTCGATAGGTTGGGATCAAGCCATGATTGATAGGATGAAGGCATTGGACAACAAGTGGGCTTGAGCCATTGATTTCTAGTTTTCTCGAGTGAAGGAGGGGTACACAATTGCATTTGTTGTGGAGTACATTGATTCTTTCAATGAGACTACAAGAAATTTCACGGAAAGTCCTAGGAAAATATTATTGGAAGAAATCTCACTTTGGATAAAGATGTTGTTTATGGAGAAAGAGCTAATGTACATGGAGTCTGACGGGATGGATAAGTAGAATACCCTAGTGTTGGGGGGGTGAAAATATGAGGGAAAATTAGGAAGGAGATGGATTCGTTGAGGAAGACCCATAAGTTCTTGAGATGAGGTGAGGAATGGGATGGACCCAGAGGAGCAAAGGAGAGAAAGAGTCAAGAGATACGCAAGAAGAGTTGAGTTAAGAAGGAAAGTGGAATAGAGGAATGGAATGAATATAACAAGGGGCACACGATGAGGGTTAGGCCCGAGATGAAGAGGAAGGAGACCACACCAGGAGAGAGTGTGGGAGAGTGTGTTTTTCCAGAGAGGTGCACAGATGAAGAGAGGCATGCGAAGAGGCTTGACATTGAGAGTAGGGTGTCCAGTGGGGATACTACTACTACTAGTAGTAGTAGTAGTAACAATAGGGGCCTAGGATATGAAGTTTGAACCCCTTGATTGTTGCGGAGTGCCGCAAATTTGGAGGAAGATGAAGCAGAGAGGCACAAAGGTAGGAGAGGAAAATTGAGGATCTCCTAGTGGTGTGGGAGAAGAATTGGAAATAGTGGATTTTCTTGCGTGGTTGCAGGTAAGAAAATATCTAGGTCACCTCACAATAAATGTTGGAAGAAGATAAAGTTACCCCCCTTTGAACCACCCCCTTTGTGCATTTGTAATCAAGAAGAAAGAATAATAGATAGCAAGGCAATTGGAATAGGAGAAAGAGTACAAGGAGATAAAATATAAGAGACGAGTGAAGAAGAAGGTGAAGTCAATGTTACTTGACCAAGAATACTATTAGTATTGAGAATCCCAACACCCAATAGTCATATCAGAGGAAATAGTTCGAGATTGAGGATGGTGAATCTAGATAGTATCATGAGGATACCCATGTCCCATGGAATGGGTAGGGATGATGTGAAACAATATTGGTTCACGTGTGAAGCGATATGGCATATGAAGAGGATCGCAAACGAGGCAACGAAGATTGCGCAACTAGATACTGTGTTCAAGGATAGAGCCTTGATGTGGTACATGAAGTACAAGGCCACTACACCGATGGGACAGGCGAGGTCCCTGACAGAGATCAAGCGATATCTGCTTAGGGAATTCTAGAAACCTAAATCAAAATCTTGGTGTATTACAAATATCAAGGAGATTAAGTAGAAACAAGGAGAGACCATGTGGGATTATGACCAATGGTTCAATATTTTGTTGCATAGGATGGCATTCCAAATCCAGGATGTGTAACATAGAGAAAATTTTATTGCGGGGTTACTCCCCCATATTTTGTTAGTCTTGGGAGATGTTTCTCTCCCACCTGAACCGAGGGGAAACTCCTTCTATGGCTCTCCTTATGATTCAATTGACTCTCTTTGAGATAAGGTTCACTCTAGGTCCGCATGTGATAGCATCTATCATCTTGAGTCTTTATCATTCCTTGTCAAATCACCATGACTAGGACAAAGAGCACACCAAGGTCGTTCACCACATGTACACCCCTATGAGTGAATGTCATCTTGATGCTAATTGACACGTTGAAAGCACCTCAAGCACCTCGAGTCCATATTATTCCTTGTCAACATCAAGGAAGGACTACGCCTGGGACCATTTACCACAAGTACACCTTTGTGATAAATGCACCCTATCTCCCTTGGTTTCAGCTCAATCTAAGAGAAGGTATGCCCAATGCTTACTCGGGATATTGTAGCAAAAGGTTTGTCACACATGGCACTCTCATCTAGACTTCTAAAGGTTACCCCTCTAGAAACACTAGGGTCAACTCCCCATAGTGTGTGACGTCAAGGTCAACTCCCTTGACGTGTCCTTGTGTGCTCTCTGCAAGGGACGTTGGGCTATAAGCCCAAAACTGTTTATCCCTCTCGGATAAGTGTCCTCATAGATCAATTCAACTCAGTCACAAAGGATTATGATTTGGAGAATGTTTTTCACACACGACACTCCCATGTGGACTTCTAGAGGCTACTCCCTCTAGAAATACTAGGGTCAACTCTCCATAGTGTGTGACATCAAGGTAAACTCGCTTGACGTGTCCTCATGTGCTCTCCACAAGGGACGTTGGGATATAAGCCCAAACCCACTTATCCCTCTCAGATAAGTGTCCTCACAGATCAACTCAACTCAATCACAGAGGAGTATGATCTGGAGAATGTCTCAGGAAGCTGCAAACATCAACACTCCCTCTTAGCGAGGGAGGCATTATCTTCCATGCCAAGTCTATCACGGAAGTACTCGAACTTTGTCCTGGTAAGGGGTTTGGTAAGAAAATCAACAACCTTCTCATTTGTAGGAAGGTACTGAACCAGTATTGCCTTCCTCTGCACCATGTCTCGGATGTAATGATATTTGATCTCAATGTGTTTCTATTTGTCATGAAACACTCGATTCTCTGAGAGCTTCACACAATTCTCTGGTTATCACAATGAACAACAGTGGAATCCAGTACATGTCCAAATAAATCTGCAAGGAGCTTGTGAAGCCACGCCGCTTCACATACTACCACACTCAATGCAATGTACTATGCTTCTACAATGCTCAAATCCATAGAAGTTTGTTTCCTACTATGCCAGGGAACCATGACAGATCCCAAAGTTAAGCAACACTCGGAGGTTCTCTTCTTATCCACTGCACTCCTTGCCCAATCGGAGTCAATATATCTCTACAATTTCATGCCAATATTGAAAGTATATCTCAGACCATGTCCAACTGTGCCTCACAGGTATCTCAACACATGCTTTGCAACAATCCAGTGTGTTTGTCTTGGTTGACTCATAAACTGGCTAAGTGCACTCACTGCATAGCAAATATCTGGTCTGGTGTTAACTAGATACATCAATGATCCAATCAACTATATGTACAAGGTTGGATCAATCGTGTCGGAATCGGAAGAAGACACTTCATTTCTTCTATTCGTCACCATTGGTGTAGCCATAGGATTACAATTCAACATCCCAAACTTCTTCAATATCTCAACTGTGTACTTCCCCTGACTCAGGAAGATCTCAGCAGTTCTCTACCACACTTCTAGTCCTAAGAAGTAGTGCATCATACCAAGGTCCCTCATCTCAAACTCAGAGGCCAACACATACTTGCATTTAGAAATAAGGCTCTTTATACCGGTGAAGAATAAATCATCAACATAGAGGACCAAAATCAGGGACTCACCATTAACAGTCTTGTAGTACATGTTGGGATCAACAATAGTTTTGTTGAAGCCCAAACTCATCAGGTNAATCATCAACATAGAGGACCAAAATCAGGGACTCACCATTAACAGTCTAGTAGTACATGTTGGGATCAACAATAGTTTTGTTGAAGCCCAAACTCATCAGGTGTCCATCAATCCTCGCATACCAAACTCAAGGTGCCTGCTTGAGTCCATACAAGGACTTCTTCAACTTGCACACATGAGACTCCTTCTCATGTATCATGAAACCATCTGGTTGCTCGATGTATGCTTCTTCATCAATCTCTCCATTGAGAAAGGTTGTCTTCACATCCATCTGATGCAGTCTCCAACCCATGGATGTTGCAAGGGAAATAATCGCATGGATAGAAGTGTATCGAGCAACAAGAGCAAGTGTCTCCTCATAATCTATTCCATCCATCTAAGAGAATCCTCTAGCAAAAAATATTGATTTGTGCTTCTCGATGCTCCTATCAATTGTGTGTTTGATCTTATAGATCCACTTGGAAGTCACTACAGAATTCCCCTCAAGTCTTGGAACAATATCCCACTCATCATTCTTCATGATGAAATGATACTCCTCCATCATGGCATCTCTCCATACCATTTGACTAGATGTCGTCCTCATAATAGGAAGGCTCAGAATCAATGATGTGGCTCATAGCTGCAGCATAGCACGAATATCTATGAGGTCTCTTCCTCTCTCGAAAGGTACCACGAGGAGTTGGATGTCCTTCTGCCTCAAGCAGATTCTGACGAGCACATGTAGGTCTCTTTTGACCTACTACNATTGGATTAATAGGCTCAACTGTCTCCCTCTGAACTGCTGGAGGGTGAGGGGGAGAAGGCACCATCTCTTCATGTCTCTCACTATCAATCTCCATGTGAGATCCTCTAGATATCATGAAGGCTACCTCTTCCTCAAAGGTAACATCTCTGCTCACCTCAATATGTCTCTGACTAGGGATGTAGATCCGGTATGCCTTCGAAGACTCATTGTACCCCACAAATGTACCCTTTCTTCCTGAAGGGTCTAGCTTGGTCCTTTTCTCATTGGGTACATAAATGTATACTGGACAACCAAATATCTTGAAGTGTCCAACCTCAGGCTTCATTCCGATGAAGGCCTCATCGGGAGTCATGTTCCACAAAGTCTTATGAGGACTTTTGTTTTGAACATACACTGCAATCATGGATGCTTTTGCCCATAAACATAGGTAAATGTTGATCATGAATCATCACCTTGAATACCTCAACAATAGATATGTTCTTCCTCTCTACGACCCCATTCTGACGAGGGTTGTAAGGAACAGTGTACTCCCTCTTGATCACTACCTCAATTCTAAAATCACTTAAATCCTGGGAGGTGTATTCTCCTCCATTATCTGATCTTAACACTTTGATCTTCTTGTTGGTCAGGTTTTCAACCTATGCTATGTACTTCTGAAATATGGCAAGGACTCAAATATAGCAAGGAATCCATCTTTGGTCTTCAAGAAGTAAATCCAAGTCTTCTGAGAGTGGTCATCAATGAAGATCACATAGTATAGGTATCCACTCAAGGAAGCCATTGGCATGGGTCCACATAAATTTGTATGAACCAAGTCTAATATCCCCTTGAATATGTTGTCACTGCTCGAAAAGGACCCCTTGGCATTATTTCCAAGAGCACAACCTCTGCAAATGCCATCGTGTTCAACATGGATCTTTGGAAGGCTTGTCAATATCTTCCCCAACGCAAGAAGAGCTCTATAATGTAAATGAGCAAGTCTCCTATGCCATAGTTCGCTCAAACTGATAGAATCATGTATCAAAGAATGAACTAGTCAGACAATCAATTTGTACAATCTGTCCTCTTGAACACCAATCACCCGAGCATAATCCATACTATATTTCTTGTTCCATGCAAGAACCTTTCCATGAGAGAAAGCAACCTTGTAGCCTTTGTTCTCTAAGGTTGAAATAGAGACAATCCTTCTCATCCCAGGTACAAATAATACATCACTCAAATGGAGTGGGTTGTCAGAATACAATTGTAAGGAAGTGGATCCAACTCCCTTTACAGTATATCTAGCATCATCACCAAGTACAACATGCAAACAAGATTCTTTCTTTACTAGATCTGTAAGGTGATCTCTGTATCTAGTCATATGTTGGGAAGCACTAGTGTTAATCAACCAAATATCATTACTAGTAGGAACCATACCTGAGAGGGATGAAATGAAGAAGAACTCTTCATCGTCCATGATTACATTCCTTGACTTCCTCTGAGGTGGTTCTGAATCAACATTAGCAGTGGAAGCATGTTGATTTCCTTTCTTCAATGTAGGACATTTTTTCGCATAATGGCCATACTTGTCACATCTGAAGCACTGAATCTTTGACATGTCATTTTTGTGTTCTAAAGTTGGTGTTGACTTCCTTCCTTTAAATGTTTTTCCGAAACCTCTTCTTTTTCCTTTTCTTTTTCTTGCATGAGTAGCAAGGGCTTCATTGTCATCATGATGGGAACATTGCACGCCTCTAGCTGCAAGTCTGGTCTCCTCCTGAGTACAGTCTGCCCATAAATGATCAAACTTGGGCAATTTGGATCGCCCACTGATACTTTGAATGAATGGCTCCCAATGGCTTGGAAGACCATTAAGGGTAATCATGACAAGTTCTATGTCAGAGATGATTCCACCAATATCACCCAACTGATCTCTGATCTCTGAAATATTCATGAAGAAGGTGGCAATTGTATCTTATTTCGT
The DNA here is from genome assembly GCA_010110895.2 of Picea sitchensis. Lineage (NCBI taxonomy): Eukaryota > Viridiplantae > Streptophyta > Pinopsida > Pinales > Pinaceae > Picea > Picea sitchensis. Next base: position 11,324 of record SNQJ01S0210074.1, read on the forward strand.
CATCTTGATATTCTAAAGCTAGTGTATCAAAGCAAATGCTTTGTTGGTGTTGTTTCTCTCAAACAACTTCTTCAAGGTGTTGTACATCTGCTTAGTTGTCTTCAAGTTGGATACGTGAGGGATTAAATGGTCTCTCACATAATAGATGATGATCTTTCTGGATTTTGCATCATTCTTCCTCCACTGAGACTTTTTTGCATCATTAGTTGATTCTGGTACAACTTATTCAACGTACTTCATTAGGTCACTCTCTTCTAGAGTGATGGGCAATATAGATTCCCAAGAACTAAAGTTGGTTGTTCCATCAATCCTATCTTCCACCAAAATACAGTTCACCATGGTTGTTGGAAGAGTGCAGAAACCTTAACCCAAGTTGCAACTGCAGCAAAACAATGAATTACAGGAAAGGTATGGCGAGTTGTTGTAGAAGGTCAACGCATGTGCAATAGTCTTCTTTCAAGAATGTTGCTCTGGTACCATGTTGAAGTTTAATGTTGTTCAATTACATTCAATTTCTTTACAAATTTACATGAACTGGAGCATAAACCATGAACAATAACAACAATAATAACCAAGATCAAAAGAAAAATAACCATGCACAGAGACACAAGTACAGTAGAAAATGCTAGGACAAAATGATTATGATAGATTGATATATTATTACAATGATAAGAGTTTCATATATAGAGAACATATGGTGACCATCCATGAAAGGATGTGTCCCTTGGATAATAAATAACTACTTATTTATTATATATATTTAGACCTTGTTATATATATATGGAAGAATGTCTTCCCGATGTTTTCCAAACATCAACAAAAATGAGGTGTTACATGTGGTATATCTTGTAGTATATGTAGATGATCTGTTAATAACAGGGAACAATGAAAGTTATATTGCATCCATAAAGAAACAGTTGAAGAAAGGCTTTGAGATGACAAATTTTTGACAACTTCAGTATTATTTGGGTATTGAAGTGATTCAAAATTCACAGTACAAATTCATCTCCCATAAAAAGTACATTAGAGAGTTGTTGAACAAGTTTGGCATGGCTAAGTGTAACCCTGCCTCTACTCTAATGGAACATAATTTAAAGGTCACATCAAAAGTAGGGAATGAATTTGACGATGCAACCAAGTACATACAGCTTGTGGGAAGTCATATCTACCTTACCACCACCAGACCAGATATTTCATTTGTTGTTGGGATTCTAAGTTCATGCAAAAACCTTGTGAAGGACATTGATCTGCTGCAAAAAAAGTTCTAAAATACTTGAAAGGAACACAATGTTTTGGACCGAAGTACTCTAACATGAATGACTTCAACCTTATTTGATGTCTAATTTAGAGTTTATTGGGGATAAAGAAAATGGAGTGTCAACTTCAAGTTATCCCATGAGTCTTGTATCAACATATGTCTATTGGAGATCGCACAAACAATTAGTTCTAGCAGATTCCACAACAGAGGCCGAATATGTGGCAGTTGCAGAAGAAACGAAGGAGATTGTGTGGCTCGGGGAAATACTTGAAGATTTGCAAGAGAAACAAGTGAATGTTACTCCTCTTCTAGTTGGCAATACTTATGCAATCAAGTTGGCCAAGAATCCCATATTCCATGATCAAACAAAACACACCAACACAAAATATCAATATCATGTAGAGGCCAAGACTATTCATTTGAGANGAGTTGTTGAACAAGTTTGGCATGGCTAAGTGTAACCCTGCCTCTACTCTAATGGAACATAATTTAAAGGTCACATCAAAAGTAGGGAATGAATTTGACGATGCAACCAAGTACATACAGCTTGTGGGAAGTCATATCTACCTTACCACCACCAGACCAGATATTTCATTTGTTGTTGGGATTCTAAGTTCATGCAAAAACCTTGTGAAGGACATTGATCTGCTGCAAAAAAAGTTCTAAAATACTTGAAAGGAACACAATGTTTTGGACCGAAGTACTCTAACATGAATGACTTCAACCTTATTTGATGTCTAATTTAGAGTTTATTGGGGATAAAGAAAATGGAGTGTCAACTTCAAGTTATCCCATGAGTCTTGTATCAACATATGTCTATTGGAGATCGCACAAACAATTAGTTCTAGCAGATTCCACAACAGAGGCCGAATATGTGGCAGTTGCAGAAGAAACGAAGGAGATTGTGTGGCTCGGGGAAATACTTGAAGATTTGCAAGAGAAACAAGTGAATGTTACTCCTCTTCTAGTTGGCAATACTTATGCAATCAAGTTGGCCAAGAATCCCATATTCCATGATCAAACAAAACACACCAACACAAAATATCAATATCATGTAGAGGCCAAGACTATTCATTTGAGATATTGTTCCACAAATAAAGAAATTGCAGACATCTTCACCAAAGCACTTGGAAGAGAAAATTGTAAGTTTAGAATGATGCTTGGACTCACAAACACCCCATCGGATTAAGGGGGGGAATGTTGGATACATAATCCTTGTGATTGTGTTCTTTATGTAAATATCATTGTAAATATCACTTAGGAGAAATATGAAGAGTAGTAGGGTGATGGGAAGAGTCACTTCGGAAGGGGAAGACCAACAGTGTGATCCAAATGTACATTTATTGAGCTTCCATGTTAATGAAATGATCAAATGTGGAGTTACAACTTCTACCCATACCCGACACTTCAAAATCAATCCCCTAAATTCATAATCAAGTAGTTGTTATTGAACACAATTATCAATATGGAGTATTCAGTGCTAACACGTTGGACAAGCCCTGGGAAAGGCAGTTCATAGAGCTCTTTATGCTAGCCCTTATGCGAATTTACACCAAACTCGTGGATATTCAACTCTTCCTTTTGTCTTACCTCAAACAATGAGGGATTATGGTTGAGTTGGATCGTTTCCAAAGGTGAAATTGAAGTTGTTTTATGGATTGGTGTTTCCAAGTCTGTGGTCTTTGTGGGAGTGTCATTGTTCTTTGGTTTATTTTCATTGTCTCTTTGCATGCTTCAAAGAGGTATCCTTCTTCAATCCTCAATCCTTACCTTCTAATTCTAGCTCCCACTGGTACCCATGTGATAGTCAAGTTTAAAGTTGGGTGGTGGAATCTAGAGAAAGATTTGGCACCAATAGATTTGAAGGAGACCTTGTAGGAAACATCTATGGCTCAAAAAAAGTACATATCTCTGATGATGGTAATTCCTCTTTCTATTTCTAATTTTAGAAGTTGGGTAAAGTATAATCTTCCCCTCATAAAATTCATAAATGAGTTGGAGGTTCTATCTTTCTATGTTTCTTGGAAAGGTTCTAAGTTTATGGTTCATTCTCCTTACGTTGAACTAGGTGTTCACCATGTAGTTAGAATTTGAGATTTTATGGGGCTACAAGGCTTGTTTTTTACTCTAATGGTGTTAAGCCCTGTTGCTCCCAATTTTTGGAAAACTGTTGTTATTTACTAGTATCTGACTAGTTCTTTTGTGCTTGACCTTACAAGACATAAAAGCGTAATTATTATGGATAATGTTGATGTCAAAGAGATCCATAGAATTTAACATCAGCATGAGTAGATATATCAAGCCAATGGTAATTCTCTAATGGTAGTTTCTTCTAAAAATTTTGAGCGAGAACAAGCATGTACCTCTCACAATGCCAATGTAATGAACATTATGTTGCTTCACAAACGGAGATCAGATTCATGAGAAGTTGAGTGCAACATGCTATGAAGCTTAATTCTCACCCAACAAATGGAATTTCTCTCCATGGCTTTTAACAATCAAGGAACTGAGAACCCATCCCAAGTTGTGCCAAAAGAAAGCGAAACGATTCATCAACTTCGTGACTCAATGGAAATTGAAGGCCCAAGTTCCCCCTCAATCGATTGAGAAGCAAGAAGAAGGAATTGTTCATTTATGTCACCATTTATATGTATTTTCAAGTAATATGTATTTTGTGTAAATATGTAAAGCAAACCACTTGTAAACCAAGATGGAATCCATATTTGATAGTGACTTTGAATCTCTTTGATATAATTTCATAACTTTGTTATATTTCATTAAAGGCTAAAGCAATCAAGCTAATGTAATCTATTGTTAGCTTGTTGGCTTTGGCGTAATCTCTTTTGAATGAATACAATTTTTATTTAAGTTTTTTTTTAAATTATTTAAAAAATAAATTTAAAACAAATATAAATATAAAAACAAGAAAAATAAATTTTAATTATAAAACATTAAATGTAATTATAAAATATAAATAAATATTGTTAAAAAACAATTAAAAGAAATAAATAAATAAAAAGAAATATTTAAAAATATAATAATAAATTGAAATCAAATTAAAAAAAGTGAAAAATGAAAATATCAAATTTTAAAATTTATAAAATTAAATTAAAAATTAAAAATTAAAAATAAAAATAAAAATAAAAAACAAGTGTTAAAAGGTGGGGGTGGCGGCAAGGGACAGACGATTCTCTAGGGCAGGGACAATGGGGGTAAGGGGGTGGAAAGGGCAATTCAGAGAACATAATCACTAGAGAGTATTGAACTCTTCAAAGGAAGAGGGGCTATCTTTTTGGGAATTGGGCTAAGAAGGTCAAATTAGAAGTTCATAAAAAAATCTGTGGACCTAGATTCTTCCACCACTACCAATATATCATTTTCTATCATGTCGTAGAAAGCTTGGTATAATTCTATGGGAATCCCCCTCCCCCCATAGGCAACACAT
>SNQJ01S0210075.1:0-16026 GCA_010110895.2 Picea sitchensis
AATACCTATGCTTTTCAATCTCCATTCAAACTCTTCTTTTTCCAAAACTTCCTTTTTATCCCTTCTAACCTTTTGAGATTTATTTTTTCTTCTTCTGAGAATATTAATTCCTCGTTCATGTCATATAGTGACTTAATTTAGTCCTTAGTTTCTACCAATTCTTTTTGTGCATTCTGGTCTTTTTTCTTAGCCCAATTTGTCGCTATTTCCTTAACTTATTTCAGATTATTTGCAAATTGAAATAGTGTAGATTCACTTGATTTAGGGTCATATCTATTCCAATTATGAAATACCATATTCTTGAACCTGTCTTCCTCCAACCATGTATGGTTAAATTTAAGCGGTCCATAAAGTTTCCAATCTCCCTGTTTCATTTGAAAGAGTATAGGTAAATGGCTCGAGGCCCCTCCTTCTCCCACCCATGACCTCTACCTATATATTTCTTCAAATACCTTCTCTACTACCAAAAACATATCCAATTGCTTCAATACTCTCTCCCTTCCACTTCAAAAATTTCTCCAAGTTGGAACCAACTTTAAGAGTTCCACATCACACAACCCCATATCCTCAAACATCTGATTAAATAAATCAGCCAGGGGACCTTGTCTAACTCCTTCCCCCCATATGTATCTTGCCTTGATTGTTATATTTAGATCACCCCTATGATTACATTTCCCTTTCTAACCACATCCAAAAAAAAAATTGTCCCAAAAAAAATTTGTGTCCCTAATGAACCATACATATTATAAATATTGTGACTACTTTCACAAATTCCTTTGTTGTTAGGTCTTTTTTCTCCAAGAAAATAAAATTTATATTTGATATTTCATGATAGAAATCAAAATATACATCATCATATCCTCATGAATATTGTTCAAAAAACAGAAAAGTTTGTAGCCTACCCATTCTCTACATATTACAGTGGTCCAAAGACAAACTAGTTCCATATAAAAAGACCTCTTCTCTCAAATTATCAGAAGAACAAAATAGACCCAAAATGACACAGAAAATCACTCCCTTCAAACCACTACTTTACATTAAGTTTCCTATATCAGATCAAGAGATCAAAAGATAGATATGGTAGATTTAGAAGAGAGTTCTCCCCCCCTAAATTATTACACAACCAATGTTCCTTCCTACAAAAAGAGAGAAACCTTGGAAAGAGAGTATGCTTTTGAGTTGAATTCCTTGAAAGAGAGTATGCTTTTGAGTTGAATTCCCTGAAAGAAAGAGAGTGAAGGAGATTAAATCAAACTGGTTTTTCCTCTAGAACTCTATGCATGATAGGTCCTAAAGCCAAATTGGTGATTTGACACTTACCATTTTCCCAGTCCATCGACAATTTGAAGTCACCCAACACTTGCAAGTTTTTTATTCCTTTATCTACATATGTTTTCATCAATATCCCTAAAGCATCAAACTCAACTCTATTGTTGGTTTCAAGGCTAGCACCATATTTCAAGGAAAAATAATGATGATTATTCAGATGAAGGATAAATCTTACTCCACACTTACATGGAGTTCCTTGACAAGCACCATTAAAGAAACCCCATGTTATAGAAAATTCAATGATAGGTTTCTTTAAGATTATGAACACTTTTTATTTTGGAGACTTCCAGTAATCTCTTTAAGATGGTCTTATATGATGGGAAACTTGACCTATAGACATATGTTTACCTTGTAAGATCATTTCATTTCTAAAAAACCATAAACACCATAATATATAACATGGAAAGGTTATATGGGTTGTTACATATTTGCCTAAGAACCAATTTTCAAAAAATTACAACAAAGGTCCTTTATCCCATGAGAAGATTGCATTGATTAACTATGTGACTTCTTTCCAAACAAACTTTGAGAAAGAACAAGAGACAAAAATATGATCAATTGTTTCATTGCCTTATTACAAAGTATGCATCTTCTTGGTCAATTCCAATTTCTTTATTGACCATTATCCCATGTAAGAATCTTATTACATAAATCTAACCACGGGAAATTTCTAGTTTTTAGTGGAATTTCTAAATTCCATACCAACTTCCACCAAAAAACCCTTTCCCTGTTATTTTCTTCTTCGAACTTGGCTTCATAACCTATTTTTGTTGCAAGGGTTCCAAATGATTTATTTTTGGACCATTTTAACTCATCTTCTTGATCCTACAACACTATGGCATTATAATTTCAAAGGGAGGTGTATTGAGACCATTTTTCTACTAAAACACCTTGTAAATTCAAATCCTCACCCGATATCAAACCCTAAAACCAAGAACCATGTACCACTATACTAGAGACATCTACTAGATTTGTCATACCTTTAGCATGAAGTCCCTCTATCAAAGAATTAGACAATTTGAAATTTCCATTGCAACCAATCAAAGGATATTCACCTAGTTATAGTTTTTCTCTTCTTCCAATATTCCAAGTTAACCATTTTCCTTTAATTGGAAATGTCTTGACCAATCCTTTTTATGCTATTAAATCCCCCTTGATTGATTTTCTTTCCTTTATGTTCCATTCCTCAGCTCGCCAAACTCTTAGGTATTTTGACTTCATCACTTTAGCCCAAAATCCTTCATTGAAGAAAAATCTCCATAAATTATTTGCAACCAAAGCCTAATTGGAGACATAGATGTTTTTCAACCCCCATCCCCCAACCTCTTTTGGCTTTGCTAATTTTAACCATTTCTCCAGATGAATAAATTCAAATTTTCTCTTTCTTGTATAGAGGAAACTTAAACATTTTTTCCTTATCTTATCCAAAATATCTTTAGGAATGTGAGTTATGGATAACCAATACACAATAATATTTTCAAGTATAGACTTTACCAGGAACAATATAACACATATTGACAACCATCTATTCCACCAATAAGGCATTCTACCTTCGATATTCTTAAATAACCATAGCCAATCTTCATATTTATAATCACCAGGTTTTAAGTTAAAGACTATGTTACTTTATAACTTGGTTTATAGGTCTTGAAGATAGAGAAAAGACTTGATAAATATGTATTTCTAGTTCATCCCCCAACCCACTAAAAATCATGCAAGATGTTAAGGTCCTAACCCGCACATAGGTAGATCAATGTATTCAGATGTAATAAAGGTCAATATTAATAAGGCCTTTCAATAAAATAGAATAAGGCGGATGTAAGAAGACCTGATAGAAGATTCCACTTCTAGAAGGATCTTCCTCTAGATGCTTCTCTTAATAGACATATTTAGTGTAAATAACGGTCAAGGGTATGAAAACCCTAGCTTGGAGATTATTGTAACAGAGCGCTGCTCGACTAGAGGTTGCCCCCTCGAAGAGCCCCATGAACATTTCTTTCAAGATCAAAGTGTTATTTCTATTATGGTTCTTATATATCATTTATATGTTATTGTGGAGATTATCTTGGATATATTACTGTTGTTATTGATACATTTCTAGCTTTATTTTTTGTTTTGCATATTTTATATATCATTTATCTTGCAAATTGGTATCGAGCACTTTCATGGCGATGTGGGTTTTTTTGAGGAATTGCAAGGAGCCATTCGGCGTTAAACCAAGAGATGTCATGGTGCAGCACTTAAACCCGCGGTTGAGGTTTTCATACATGCAGGAAATACAGTTGGTTCTTAAGTGCACATCTGTGGCCACCCTTGTAACCCTGTTGGTACCTGCCGGTGGTAAGCGCATCAAATGCTTACATGTGTATGGATGGCCTAGATTTCACAGCCCTCTTTAGATAAACCTATCGGTTGCCTGAATGTTATAGTGCCATAGAGAACAAAATTTGGGAAGATACTCTCTTGTACTTGGGTATTTGGGTAGTATGGATAAGGGTAAGGTCTATCCTCATTAGTTAGTGCCCAGAGATATTGGGCCAAGTACTATTTTTTGACCCCGCATGTATATCAGGGAGATATAGCATAGGGAAAAACTTTGTTTGTAGAACTCTTGAATAGCTAACCCTTGGGAACATAAACATAAACATAACAAATTGCACCATTGTGAGATCTCTTGCATTTTGTCTGTGTTGGGGTTGCCAGAGTAATACATTTTCTTTAAGTTAAGGGCACATGGGGATTTCAACTGCCCGGTATTCTTTGATTAAGTACCTTGGTGTAAAAAAAAAAACAAAAAAAAAGTCGGAAATTTTTCACCATTATTTGAGACCATATTCCATTAGATTCATCTCTTCTCACCATCCGCATTCATCCTTATCATTTTTGCAAAAATTTGACCATGCAGCTCCTTACCGGTTCACCCATACTCATGGCTATACCCATACATAGAAGCTGGAAGCTCGCTTCAACTCCTTGCAGTCTGGTCTCAGGGACCCAGCAGAAATTTTCAACTTAGTGCTACTATTGCCTCCATGATACATCCATCAATACCACCATAAATGCGTAAATTAAATGTAGTCGTCGCGGTCCGCGTGTGAAGTCAACCAGCCGACCACCCGGCTTGAATGCATCTTATCACTCTTGCGCAAACTCAAAGATCCCTACCGATGACTCTTTTCCCCAGTGCACATACAAAGACTGAAGTTGAAACTCCTTCCCATTCCTTTCCAAGCCCCATCGCTTCCAGCCCGGGACATCAGCCTTGCTTGGTGGATGTAACAAATTTGATGTCTGGACCCCAGTTTGGGTCACCCAAATGGAACATTATTTCTATCTCTACAACATTCTCTTGATGGCTTGTGGAAACTTCGGTATGGTGTTCTCCATCCATAATCAAGAGCATGGAAATGGTGGCAATGGGAAAAACTTCGTCAAAGGGGTATATTGCTTATTATTTGGTGGCGAGCTTATGAGCGGCGACGGCCTGCTCATTTGATTGGTGAGCAAGGTGATGTCGAGCCCGCGGTAAAGACTTCATAAATTTGCATTGGCGCTTAGCTTTTTTTAGAGCGAGGGCATGGTTGATGCCTTTTTCCGATAGTGTTTTATTTGTGGCCTCAAGAAGGAGATTCGGACCCATGTCCTCATGGCTTTCGACGACAGGTGGAGGATACCAAAAAAGATTAAAAAGCACAACAAATTGTTTCCCTCTCTCTCAAAATTGTAAAACGCTGCTATCCCTCACCTAAACCGGTAAACCCCATTATTCCTCCACACCCCATTAAAGATCAAAAGTGTGAGGGATGAAATGGTAGCGACTCCAAGGCAAATGATGACAAATATTTCCGGGACACAAACCGCGAGGAACAAAATATTTTTGCAGCCATCTTGGGGATATTACGGAAGAGAATGTTGACCTTACTTGATACCCAGTCACGAAATCCGACATAAACCCTCCCTCAGGCCTCCGAAGTTAGACGATCATTTCCCTCAATGCTCACTCACCGGCTTCTCTACCCCCCAAACCCTCAAAGCTAATTGGTTACATCAAGCGCCGAAAGGTCATCGATACAGTTGATAGTGTGACACCACAATTTTATTCATCGCCGCGTGGCCCAAGAAACCCACTGCTACATCAATCGCACATCAACAATTTTCAAATCATGATTTATAATGGTGGTTTCTATGAAATGTGGTGGGTGCAGTGAAAATGTGCATCTCCAAATCGGTGGCTACCACCTAAAACCCTTATCATTTGATATTAACATGGTAGGTTCGACATTGTGTTGAGTCTTTGAGGCTGGCTGGGACTTTCGTTATTCTATGGATTTTCAGAACTTAACCATGCAATTCGACCAAGGAGGCCACCAATATGCCGAATTCAAAGGCATCGCTGTTGGTTCACGAGGTCATCGGAGTTCTCGCCATGGAAAAATGTAAAAAGGTCATTCTACGGTTTCATTGCCCAACTCCGCATCGCACAGCCACAAGACACCCCGATTGCCCCAAGACCTCCAGGCCCCTCCTTTTCCTTGTCGGCAACAAATTTTCCACTCCCAGGACTCCCTCCTTCCCACAATTTTCATGATCATTCCATTACCTTCCACTTGTCTTAGGAAGCCTTCCCCCAAATATCCATCCATGTCGCCACTCCTTTGCACAAAAATGGAGTGAAAAAATGTCCGGGGCGCTCCCTGCTGGCTGGCATCCTAATCCGTCCTATTACGAGCCCTTACTGGAGTCTTGATTCGTCGTAGTGCTTGAAGAAAGAAGGTTCTTGGAGAATGGTAATCTTTGACTTAAGATGCTCTCAACAAATGACCATCAAGACCTGTTCATTCATCGTGGTGATGACCTCACGGATGAATTGAGTGGCGTAATTCTTACAAAACTTGGAGTGCTAAAACAAGCTATCACCAAATGCATTATAGAAAGGGCCGACATTCCCAAGGTAGCCTTTACCTAACTCTATGAGGGCCACGGTTTTGGTCATGCCCTTTGGTTTATTATGCTTGCCCTCCACCTTCAGTCCTCATGAATCATGTATTTTGCCCTTTTCTCCATCATTTTTGTCTTAGTTTTCTTTGATGATATCCTCATCTATAGAAAACCTAGACAAACCATCTTACTCATGTGGATCAAGTTCTCGCCTACTCTCTCCTTTAGCTTTCTGGCGAAGCAGGTCCAAATGTGCTTTTGGTGCCTCAGTAGAGTACTTGGGTCATCTACTTGGAAAAAGGATGGCGTCGGTGGACGAAAAAGATTGAAGCTATGCAACAACGGCCACGCAAAGACTCTCAAAATCTTGCGTGGATTTTTTGGGAGGCCTCGCGGTGCCATCACAAGTTCGTTAAGAGTTCACGAGGAAAGATACAACACCTCTCCGGCTCTCAAAAGAACTCTTTCACTTGGACTCCGGCCCGGTTACTCGGCTTTTCAAACCTTGAAGGCGGCCATGTGTACCACTCACGGTTGGCCCTCCCGACTTCACAAAGACTTTTGTTGTTGGAATGTGATGCCTCAGAGAGTCGGTGTTGATCGCTATGCAAGAGGGAATTTGTGACCTTTGGCCTTTACTAAGCAAGCTATGCGGGAAAATCACGGGCAAACCCATTTATGAAAAATGTTAGCAGTGCATGCACCATTGAGTTGTAGTATCTCTTGAGACAGCTTCCAAGTCGGGCAATTCATCAAAGCCTCCAAGTACTTTTGGAGTGCTTGTTTCATCCCCAAGGCAACAAAAATGGGTGACTGGCTCGCAGGACATGATTATGAGATCATTTACAAAGAAGGGAAAAAGACAATGTCATTTTGTTACTTGTCCGGAAATATAGAGATGAAGAATCGCGCCTCTTCCTTCATTGTGCCCCGATTGAAAACCAAATGCTTGAATAGCTTCAAGATCCCAAAAGTTTTCACATCGGCGCGAGAACAAATGCAGCCCCCTAAATTTTCTCACAGCTCGGATGAACTTCGATAAAAGGCAGCACATTTAAGTAAGCAATCCAAGCTCAAATCCGATTGCATAAAGCTTCATGCCACTGGCCGGGGCACTTCGGTTCACCAAAACATAAAGCAATGAATTAAGTTCTTTTTTCTGGGATGGTGTGAAAAAATACGTTTGTAATTTTGTGGTCGAATTTGATGTGTGTCAACACAAAAAGAGAGAAACAGTCAAATATCATGGAACACTACAACCACTTCCGATTCACCTGCTATTTGGAAGGATATCTCTCTGGACTTTATCACGGGCTTACCCAAATCGGGAATAAATCATTCATAATGGTGGTGGTGCGGATAAGCCTTCAAGTATGCTCATTTTGTGCTCTTCACTACCCATTTCCTGCATCCCGCGGTGGCTCAACTTTTTCTGGACCAAGTCTTCAAGCTTCATGGCATGCCGCGCTTTACTCTATTGTTCGATCAGACAACTTTCTGAAGCAATTTTGGCGAAGCTGGCATTTTAGAATCTGAGGAGCGCAATTGCATCTGCTTCGACTTATCATCGGGCAGGATGGACAAACGAAGTTGTCAGCCGTGAGTGTTTGGAAACATATACGAAGTGCTACCTCTGAAAAACAACGCAGTGGAAGCAAATGGTTACCCCTCATAGAGATAGTTGGTACAACACTACATACCATCGACCCGCCATGACTCCTTTTGAAGCGGTATATGGCCAAAAGCCACCTTCGGTTCTCTCATACATAAAGGAACTCGAAGGTTAAGCGGTTGACCAAACACTTAAAGATGCGAGGAAGGGATATCCTCCAGGTATATAAAGGGGAACTTGGTGTAGCCTTGAGAATAGAATGAAGAAATAAGCGGATCAAGTCACTCGAGCGTCAATTCGTGAGGAAGGGGGATGGTGTTTACATTTGCAACCATATAAACAAACTTCCCGCAGGCCGAGCATTGTCGGAAGCTAGCACCCAAATTCTATGGCCCTTACACGGTTCTCAAGCATGTGGGACAGGTGATAGCATATCGGTTAGCTACACTTGATGGAGTCGAAGCTACATCACGTTTTTGTGTTTCGTAGCAGAAGGTGATTTGGAACTAGGTGCTAGAGTTCAAACCAACCTTCGAGTTGGCCCGAGATCCATTTGGCTTTCACGACGGGGGAAGCGGTTTGGACCGGCGTGAGCATGGCGCATCGAGAGAACCATCAAGGAAGTGCTAGTACAATGGAAGATATGACTCTAGTAGATGCCACTGGAACCGACTACCGTGCGGCCCACATCTCAAGTATGCAGGACAAGGTTGTTTTTAAGGCGGACATTAAGATTACTAACCCACATAGGTAGATCAATGTATTCCAGATGTAATAAGGTCAATATTAATGGGCATTTCAATAAATAGAATAAGGTGGATGTAAAGAGACCTAATAGAAGCTTAAAGCTTCTGAAGGATCTTCCTCTGATACTTCTCTTAATAGACATATTTGGTATAAATAAGAGGGTCGGTATAGAAGGAAAACCCTAGCTTGGAGATTATTATGAGGCGTTTTCGATTGGAGGTTACCCCTCGAAGAGGCTGGTGTGATTTACGGATCAAGAGTGTTATTTCAGCCATGGTTCTTATATCATTTATGTATTTATTGTGGAGATTATAGCACGAGATCTTTACTTGTTATTAAGATGTTTTTCTAACTTTTATTTACATTAGCATATTTTATATATCGGTATCTTACAAGTTGTTCAAAATTTATTCCATTGTTATTTTGCTCCATGGTATGTCATGCAAAATGTATTTATAATGTTTCATTTCCCTTAAGGAACCTTGACCAAAAAGAAATATTTCATCAACAAATAACATATGATAAATGAATACATAACCTACAACTCGTATACCTATGATGGATCCTTCTCTTTTTGCCTCTACTATCAACCTACTTAAGACATATTTAGTATAAATAAGGGTCGAGGGTATGAAAACCCTAGCTTGGAGATTATTGTAACAGAGCGTTGCTCGATTGGAGGTTGCCCCCTCGAAGAGGCCTGTGAACATTGATTTCTGAATCAAAGTGTTATTTCTATTGTGGTTCTTATATCATTTATGTGTTATTGTGGAGATTATGCTGGATATTTTACTGTTATTCAGCCTTTTCTAGCTTTTTATTTCTGTTCTGCATATTTTATATATCTGGTATCTTGCACAAGATTTGTTCAAATTTAATTCCATTATTGTTGCTCCATGGTATGTGTCTAAAATGTATTTATAATGTTTCATTTCCCTTAAGGAACCTTGACCAAAAAGAAATATTTCATCAACAAATAACATATGATAAATGAATACATAACCTACAACTCGTATACCTATGATGGATCCTTCTCTTTTTGCCTCTACTATCAACCTACTTAAACCTTTTGTGACCCATAAAAATAATGAGGGTGACAAGGGACAACCTTGCTTGAGGCCCCTAGAGGCATTGGAAAAATATAATGAGAACCATTAATTAGAACAACAAAAGAGTCTAAGGACACACAACTTGTGATCCAATTGATTTTTTGAAGATTCATTCCCATTTGCATAAACACTAGCCTGGTATAGCCAATTGACCTTATCATAAGCCTTTGTTAAATCTACCTTAATAAACATTATCGACACTTTATTAAGCTTAATGGTGTGCAAGACTGCTTTATTTGTTCCCACTGCATCAATCTATCTATTGAAAAGGAACAAAAATTGTTCTTATGAAATACTCATGAACAACAATCCTTTCAATATGTTAACAATAACCTTTGAAATAATTTTATGAGTAAATGTTCATAATGATATGGGCATGAAGTCTTCAAAAGAATATGGATCGTTCTTTTTTGGAATGAGGGAAATTAAAGTTGAACTTGGAGCGCCTAGGAAGTTCCCTCGTAGTCTAGATTCTTCAATCATCCTAAGTGTCTCCACATCTAACAAGTCATAAAAACCTAGATAAAATTCAATTTTCCAGCCATCGAGGCTTGAGATATTTTCCCTCTTGAAATAATGGAGGACAACCTTTAGCTCTTCCTTTGTCACTTTTGATTATAACTCTTAATGCATCCTTTGATAAAAAAACAATCTATGGAAAAATATAACCACCTTCATTAAATCAGATATATTATCTAAATCAAGATCTTTGAACAAATTCTAAAAGTGGTACTTGCCAACTCCTACAATGTCCATCAACTAAATCAATTTCCCAAATAGTATCAACATGCATTTTGTAATTGGAATAATTTTGAAAAAAACTTTGTATTTTTATCCCCTTCAACCAACCAAATGGATCTACTCTTGAGCCTCCATTAAATCTATTAGTAGAACATTTTTTATGTCTTCAAGAGATCTTAAGGAAATACACTCTTCATCAGCATAAACTCCAGAGTCATTATTTTCAAACAAATTAGCAATATTTTGCCACACCTCCTTTAATTCCTTTTGATTTTCCTTTTTCTTCTCCCTAGCCCATGCTACTACTAGCCTCTTTACCTATTTAAGGTTACTAGTAAACAATTGCATGGTAGAATCCCCAGAGGAGGCATCAAACAATTTCCATTTTTTTGGTAATTAGAACTTTAAAATCTGCATCACCTAACCAAGCATGATTAAACTTGAAATGGGTAGGAGGATGTTGGTCTTCTTATTCTACTTGTAATAGGATAAAGAGATGATTAGAATGGCCTCAATTTCCAACCAATGAATTATGTCTTGATACTTCCTCCAAAATTTTCCTCGACAAAAGAAATATTTCCAAACTTTTAGAAATACCATCTCTACCTCTTCTAGAGTTTCTCCAAGTGAGAACTAATTTCACCGGTTCTATATCAACCAGATTAAGATCCTCGAAAAGGTGAAAGAAATAACATGCTAGAGGTTTAATCCTAGCTACCTCACCCCAAACTTTCCTCGAACTTAATCTCAAGTTTAGGTCTCCCCGTACTATGATATTATCATCTTTCAAATATTTGTGTTCCTTAATCATATCCCATAATGGATTTTTATACTTGTAGGTTCCATATATATTAACAAACCCGAAAATTTTCCCTAGTTATGTTGTTTTTCCTTCAAGAATGATACATGTAGAAATAAAATGAATTGAAATGGAATCAATTATTGCATTCCATCCTATCAGAAGACCCCCTGACAACTCCTTATCATGAATAGAACATAAGTTCCATTCTTTCCAAAAGGAAGACAAGGCAGTAATGGCACTGGAACCTACACACATGGTTTCTTGAGGCATAACTAAATATGCCTTTGAAATTGAAAACATTATTTTTATGGATTGAAATTTTAGGGAATCAACAACCCCTCTCATATTCAATGAAAGAATTGTCATTAGGACACCTTATTCAAGTGTTTTCCTACTCTAAGTGCCCCATTTATGGTCTATTCCTTTCCCTCTAGAACTTATTTGGATGCCTTCAACTTTTCTAAAGAGATATGAAACTTTATTCCAACTAGGTTTGGTTTCTTTATGGACATGACGTGTCGTCTCTAAACTTCCCCTTTTTCCTCCACTGAAATTGTTTTTTAAGGACAAATCTAGTAGCAAGATTGCAGAGGATCCCTATAGGGATTTTCCCTACCAAATTCCCTACTAAAATTCAAAACTTCCTCCTTTGAAACCAAAAATTTCTACCTTGTCTCTGAAGGGTCAACAAACTTTGAGGACTGGGATATAGGGCTCTCGACAACTCTATCATCCTTAGGAATTGTAAGGATGGGAGACATCCTACTAGAACCATCATCAATACCAACACCTAAAGTAGGAGAGGTCTTTGGATATTTGAATGGATGTGTAGAAACTTTTGTAGGAGACAACATACCTTGTGAGTGAAGTTCAACATCATGAGACTTGGATGTAGATGAATCTAGTCCTATATGAGACCTTGGGATAGAAACATGTGATGTACTAGCTTCTAAACAAACTAAAGGAGCATTTTCTATAGAAATTCCCAACTTCATATCCTCATTCTTTGAAACTAAGGACTATATCTCCTGATTTTTTTTAAACCACATTTTCCTCATAAATCTATAGGTTGAAATGGGGGCTTTGAATTCTCTCCATAGATGCCCTATCTTGTGACATCTTGTGCAATTAAATGACATTTTCTAATGGTCCAATTTTTTAATGAAGGACCAATCCTCCCAATCAATTTCAATTTATGTTGGAAGTCCTTCCCTTAGGTCAATTTCTACTAATACCCTCAACATCCTTTTATTTAAATTACTCCACAAATATTCTTCCAATGTTACAAATATTCGTATGGAATTTGTAATAGCTGACAGAGAATCCTCACTCCATAATTCCAGTGTAAAACATGGGATAAGAATGCATATATGTTGAATGATTATGGGTTCTCTCCTACGATCGAATCTTGAAGTCCATTACTTCAACACTAAACTTGAAGGCCCCCAAAACCATGTATGCAATAAAATTCTATCGACATCCTAATCACATCACAACTCAAAGTAAATCCATCCCCTCACTAACATGTGAAAGGTAGGGGGATAACCTAGAAATTTTTTCCATCCAATGTTCATCTATTTTTGCAATGAATCACCCGTCACCGTCTTCCCCATAAACCACCAACTAGAGCCAACTTCATCAACTCCACTTCTCCATCCCAACATTTGGACCTAGAACCATTTTGACCCTCTCTGACCTCACCATAACACATCTTTATTTTTGTCACTTCCTACTAGGGGAAAACTTAGTATGAGAAACATAGATATTGTGTGGAGGGGAGGGAGAAACCATTGTATGAGGAAGTGGCTCCACTCTAGTCCTATAAGTCACCAAATCACACAGGGTATAGCCATCCTCCAATGGTTTCCTAGGAATTGAAGGAAATTTATGTGCATAGTCAACTGAGCCAAGTATAAGTTGATCTATTCAATCCTTCTCCACCCTAAAAAAATCTCCATTTGGTAGAAATCCCTCATATCATATATAGCTATAGTCCTTTTTCAGATCCATGTTGAATTCTTGTGTACATTTCGAGACTTCCAAGAGTTCATCTTGGGATCTAAAGATGGTGTGTGGGCTTAGGAAATCGTCCTCATTATAATACACTAGGTCTAGATTGGGGTCCATCACCTTAAGCTACATAGAAACAAAGAAAAAATATATGCCTCAACAAAGAACCTAGGGTGGAAAAATGCAAAAACCCTAAGATATACTACCATGCCTTCCATCAAACCCCCCCCCACCTTTATTGTTAGGTCTATTTAAACAAATGAAAGTAAAATGGATGAGTTTATGAGTTCTATGGATTCATTCCATCCACTATACCTCGTGACTTACCTTCTAATTCTACTAATATGAAAGTCCATTTTTTTAGTACCAAGGAAAAAATAGGCACCGCCCTCGACCCCTCACCACATGGTTTCTTGAAACAATACAACATTTTAATTGTAGATATCTAAGCATATCTTGATGGATAACTTCTTATGTGCACCCCCTACCCCTCTTACATATAAGGACAATATTTTCATTGGGTAACCCTCTCATAGGCAATCCTTGCTCTAAGGGCCCATTTTATGGTCATTTGCTTTCCTTCTTTGATTCCTTTTTGGCTTCTTATTTTCTAATGACAAAAGGATTTTCTACCCACTGATCTAGGATACTCAGGAATCATGGCCAAACCTCCCTATATTCCTTCTAAGTTATTTTCCTTTCTATACCCGGGTAGGTATCTAAACTTGTTCCTTCCTTCAATTTCCTTGGAACTATCTTCTTCTTCTCTTTCCTTACTATTTTTCGAAGGGTTTTCTTCTCTTTGTTGATTCTAGATGTGTGTACAATTGGACTCCATTAGAGGCATACCTCCCTTTTCAACATGGCTATAGGAATCCTCCCTCTCTTCTATTTCTCTCTTTTCCCTTCCCAAATTGGATTTTTGGATCAAACTTTCTATTACATTGATTTCCTCTAATAAGTTCTACTTCAAACAAGGTTTAGAACAAATTAATGGATAGTATATTAGCTTACCTTTTATGAATGGATCACTTAGACTACCAATTTATTGTTCTAGATAACCCTTCTTCTAGACTTCCTTGTCTTCTTTACCTATCTCCTCATTGCTTTTTACCACTAGTTTCTTTACTCTCCAACTTCTGGTCATTTTTGACATAGTCCTCCCACCCTTTAACCCTTGAAATTTTATGGATATATACAAACCACCCAATTTTTCCTTTTTTTCTTTTTGGTTCTTGTTTCTTGTGGGTTTGAGTAAATCCTTCCATACATGTCCTATTTCATGGAAATTCAAATATCTGAATGGAATTCTACAATAATCTAGGTTAAGAACACGGGTTTCCTCCTAATAGGTCACAAGTTAAAATCCAGAAGGAGGTAGGGTATGTATACCTCCGTAGACTTTAACAGTCAAATCACTACACGTAGGGGGTCCCTTGTCCCACAAACAAGGGGGGCTCATACACCAATTTGGTGTCTGTCTTGACCGTGACCTTAAAATTATATTATTATTATTATTATTCCATTTATGCTTACCCCAATATATCTCCAACTCCTCTGGCGTGTCTTCTTGCAAGTCGACCTTAACCAAGATTCGTGTCACTCTTTATCGAACTTTTCATTGAAATCCTTCTTCAAATAGATGAAATTTTTTATTCTAATCCCCGATACTTCGAAAACTTCTTCATTCCACACTACTATTGGAAAACTATGCATTATTACCTAAATTGGTTGCAAAAAAAATTATTCCCTTGAAAGTATGAGCCTTGATCTCCACCTCCATAGATTGAGGAATGCAATTCCCCGATATGATTCATTCACTAAAACCTTCTCCAAATCCACTTTTCCAAAAAATAAAAGGCCATCCAAATTCTAATTAGGAGATGGTACTTAGGCACATAACCTAGAAACCATAACTAGTAATGCTCAATTTGTTTCCTTGCAAAACCTTCCAACATGTGTTTTCCCATTAAACACTCAAAAAAATGTGTTGCCATCACATTAGTGATGTCTTAGATATGTGCATCCTTGTTGAGGACTAACTTCACCATATCCTTTTGTGTTCTCACACACTACTTATTTTGATTGTTTCTAAAACCATTCGATGGTGGTTGCAAATCTTTCTTCCCTCTTACTGCATTATCTCTACCTATCAATTCCTCCACCAAAAGAGTTCCCAACCCTTTGGTTGGATTATTTATCCATCCATTCTAACACTACTCATGATACTAAGATGGAAATTCATAAACCTATCTAAATTTCCCTCCTTCCTTGAGCCCTTTGATAACTATCGTATATGTGGCAGACCATCTGTTGGAACATGGACAAGCATGACAACTCATCCCCCCTATTTCATATGAGGTATTTTTTATCAACTCAAGATTAATACCTTGTACATTTTCTCTTATCCCAGAACATTTATAGTTTCCTATAGTTTTGGATGGCATTATGTCCATCCTTTAACCTTTTTTGGTTCATTGTTATTTTCCCTTGTCCCTCTCCATATTTCTAATAGTTCATCCCTTGTAGTGAATATTGAATTTAGAATTACCTACTTTGATTCTTCAATAAACTCTATTAGCTCCTCCTCCATTTCACTCTCATCACCTCAATTGAATGGATATATGTAAACCATGCATGTATTTATATTTTTATCTTGGTCTTAGTTAAGAACATTAGTGTATTGTTTTTGTGTAATATCAATACTCCCCAAATTTGGTTGTGGGAAAGGGCTCAAT
>SNQJ01S0210076.1:0-14335 GCA_010110895.2 Picea sitchensis
GAACTGCAAGTTCAAACATTTGCATTTTCAAATATCATTTTCCTTTCTGCTAGTCTTTGCAAATGACTCCATGCCCAATGAAACACTAGAGTTTAGGTTATGTTTGAGTTTTTTCCAGGAAAGGCATTGGATATGAGGTTCTTGAAACCTCACAGGGAGGCTTTCATCCCTAGAAGGAGCCAGATGTTATCTCCTCAAATAACACAGTCAAATTTGTTTATTTTAGGTGATAGGAAGTCATCAAAAAATTCATTTCTAAATTTTCTAAGGCTCATTTTTTAGAGCTTTATGCATGTAATAAAGTTTGAAAAACATTTGATTTTGTTTTTATTTCAAAAAAATCGAATCTCAGGTTTCGGTGGCTTAGGCAGACATTTCAACTGTTCATTATCCACCGAAAGCCTAGCTTTCAGTGGCTTAAACGCGAAATTTAGGGCTAGTTTAGCCACCGAAAGTGCAGGGTTTTCAAACGATAAACTGCCTTGGGAAAACTCAATTTTCTCAGCTGTGGAGAGGTCGTTTCACACACTCAAATAGTTTATTGACAACTAGACATCCTAAGATTTCCAATGGTACTTTCATATCTGAATTTAGAGCTCGGGAAAGTAGTCAAAAGTCCCCCGCAAGGTAAGGCAGCGTTTTCATAAATGTGGCGGTTTTGATGTTATTTTATCATCATTTTCAGGTATGAAGGATTTTAAAATGGTTTCAAGAGATCTTATAAGTGTTATTAATCTTTGGAAATCCCTTGTACAGCCATTTCTTGATAGCCAAAGGAACACCAAAGTTTTCTTTCATTCAGAGAAGGGTTTCTTGCTTATTATTCTTTGTATAGAATCAGCTGTAACAGGTTTTCAATGATGTTATAAAACTAGAAACTTCTGCAAGTGGTCAATTCTAGTAGATAAATACGCAGGTGGTCTAACAGAACACTCATAGTTTGGTGAAGTTATTCCTATAAGATAATTGACTTGGGCATGCAGAAGTTAGACCATAATGTCTAAAGCTGAAACTACCTTGCAGCAGCTGCAGAGAACCTTGGAGAACAGATCTGAAGTTTGCAAGTTTCAAAGAAATACAATTTTTAAGACTATTTAAAAATAGAGATTCCAGTGGCTTAGGCAGGCTTTTTCAGCTACCCTTAGCCACCGAAAGCAGAATTTTTGGCTCCTTAGCCACCGAAAGCGTAGAAAATTGCAGATTGCTCTTCTTTTTGCCCAAATCGATTATGTTTTTATCCAGATCCCTTGAGGGTGGTTTCTAATGATAGATAATAATTAAAGGGATACATATCATCATCCCTTTTCAGCTTTTGAGGTAGATGACAAGGCAAGAAGATTAAGTTGCCTTTCTATTTTTGTGTAAAAATGCACAGATTTTGGTCAAAAAGTCAAAATTCGACTTGGAAAAAGTTTATTCAAGAGAAGATGATGACTATTACTCAAATATATTATCAAATCCCATTCATGGGTGTAGGTGGAACTTCATTTCATCATTGGAAAC
The DNA here is from genome assembly GCA_010110895.2 of Picea sitchensis. Lineage (NCBI taxonomy): Eukaryota > Viridiplantae > Streptophyta > Pinopsida > Pinales > Pinaceae > Picea > Picea sitchensis. The sequence goes on from SNQJ01S0210076.1 coordinate 1,504, forward strand.
CTTCTTGGAATCAAATCCTAAAATTTAGGAATATGACTAGATTTGGAAATCTGGTTTTTCCTATTTTAGTCAGTTTCTTTGGAGATAGATTCTAATCAAATGGAAAGGTATTTTGGGAAAATGAGAGATAATTTTTACCAACACGAGATCCTCTTCAAAAACCTCTCTCAGTTTTCCAAAATCGGTTTTGATTTGAGAGATATAATTCAATTTCTGAGCAACATATTTCCATAAATTTCTGCATTTTCCAGCCACTTCACAAATTCGAATTTGAGATAGGAGAAGAGGTTATCAGATCCATCTTTTGAGGATCTTGAAACTGATTTGTAAAGCTTATTTAAAGCTCATTGAAGAAGCATTGAAGTGGGGGCGGGCGGTTCATTCCTTGAGGTTGAGGGAGGTTCAACTTTGGAGACTCTTTCAGACTTTGTACTAAAGCTTCTCATTTTCATATTAAGTAATACAAGCTTCTTTTGCCATTACTTGTTCAGATTCCCATCTTCTTATCTAGGCTGTACTTGCACTTGAATGTTATATTCATGTTATTCACGTTTGTCTAATGCCTAATAGCTGTCATCCTATCTTTGCATTGATGAGTTAGAATTGCAAGTATTATTTACTTATTATAATCAGCCATTCATATATGTTTATTGTATGATTTTGTTGGTATAGTAAGGATTCTCCACACATCCACTTATTTAAAAACTCTCTTAATAGTAGTAGTTGAAATCCTTGTCAATCTAAGTGTGTTTATGCATGTCCTGAGTGAGTGAGGTATGATTTAGTCATCTCAATTGATCCATTTGAGTGAATCATTGAGATATTAGTTAAGTTACCAGGCATCTCTTATTGTGATCGAGGGATTGTCGATCCACATTATGAAAACCATGGTTTTGACATTGTTTTAAATGTGAATATTAAAGATGGTTGTCATCAAGATCAGATTATTTATTTTGAAAACTTTAAAGATGATGAGCAGATGGACAGATCAGCATGTGACAATATTGATTCTGCGGTAGATACTGAGGGTAGCATACAGTTTCCAGATTTGCAGATCAAGGGAATTTGCAGTAACCATGAGGAACGGGATTGTCAGGGACTGTATAATCTTTAGCTAGAACATCAGAAGAATTATCCTTCTCCTTATGAATATGTTGTTTCAAATTATGATGAGGAACAAGGTGATATTTTTCCAAATCTATTTCACAAGCCTATTGTTGATACTTTTATACAAAGATATTCATCTTTGTCATCAGGATCTTATCTTTATGCTCCTACATTTGATCAATACAGTGATAAGGAAGAATATTTGAAGAGATGTGGTGAAGGGGAGCAGAAAGTTTCAGATCAACAATCGAGCTTGCATTTTTCTCCAACAATGTTTGAGCAGTCCACATTCAGCATTGAGATCAGGGAAGGCAGCCAGCAACAGCATTTCAGTTTACAGTCGGAATAGAAGCTTGAAGAGGTATTCCTTTACTATTTTATTGATCATGTTGTCAATTTTCTGGAATGATTGAGCAGTATAAAGATCAAGATATTCTTGTCAGATGAAGACTGGTTCTATCATTTTTTCAAAACACATCTTTGTTGGCTACGCATTCTTTTATTTTATGGATCAAGATCAAGAATTTTGTCAGCAAATAAATTTCTTAGATGGCTTCATTAGAAGCATGAGTTTACTTGATTAAGAGGCAGTATAGTTGGTTAGTGTAGGAGTAGGCAGCGGAATAAGCTCTTCATATGAGTATATAGATTACTTTCAGTTTTTCTGGATAAGCAGGCAGGCTACAGGCAAGTTACAAGTTTGCAGGTAATCAGTTGTAAAGGCCAGATGACTCTATGCCCAATGGAACTACAAGTTCAAACATTTGCATTTGAAAATATCATTTTCCTTCCTATTAGTCTTTGCAAATGACTCTATGCCCAATGGAACACTAGAGTTTAGGTTCTGTTTGAGTTTTTTCCAGGAAAGGCATTGGATCTGAGGTTCTTGAAACCTCACAGGGAGGATTTCATCCCCAGAAGGAGCCAGATGTTATCTCCTCAAATAACACAGTCAAATTTGTTTATTTTAGGTGATAGGAAGTCATCAAAAAAATCATTTCTAAATTTTCTAAGGCTCATTTTTTAGAGCTTTATGCATGTAATAAAGTTTGAAAAACATTTGGTTTTGTTTTTATTTCAAAAAAGTCGAATCTCAGGTTTCAGTGGCTTAGGAGGACATTTCAACTGTTCATTAGCCACCGAAATCCTAGCTTTCATTGGATTAAACGTGAAATTCAGGGCTAGTTTAGCCACCGAAAGTGCAGGATTTTCAAGCGATAAACTGCCTTGAGAAAACTCAATTTTCTCAGCCGTGGAGAGGTCATTTCACATGCTTAAATATGATATTGACAACTAGACATCCTAATATTTCCAATGGTACTTTCAGATCTGAATTTAGAGCTCAGGAAAACAGTCAAAAGTCCCCCGCAAGGTAAGGCAACGTTTTTAGAAATGTGGCGGTTTTGATGTTATTTTATCATCATTTTCAGGTATGAAGGATTTTAAAATGGTTTCAAGAGATCTTATAAGTGTTATTAATATTGGAAAATCCCTTGTACATCCATTTCTTGATAGCCAAAGGAACACCAAAAAAAATTTCATTCAAAGAAGTGTTTCTTGCTTATTATTCTTTGTATAGAATCAGTTGTAACAGGTTTTCAATGATGTTATAAAACCAGAAACTTCTGCAAGTGGTCAAATCTAGTAGATAAATATGCATGTGGTCTAACAGAACACTAATAGTTGGGTGAAGTTATTCCTATAATATAATTTACTTGGGCATGTAGAAGTTAGACCATAATGTCTAAAGTTGAAACTACCTTGCAGCAGCTGCAGAGAACCTTGGAGAACAAATATGAAGTTTGCAAGTTTCAAAGAAATGCAATTTTTAAGAATATTTAAAAATAGAGCTTTCATTGGCTTAGGAAATCTTTTTCAGCTGCCCTTAGCCACCGAAAGTAGAGCTTTCGGTGGCTAACAGGCCAGAATTTTTGGCTCCTTAGCCACCGAAAGCACAATTGCAGATTGTTCTTCTTTTTTCCCAGATCGATTATTTTTTGATACAAATGCCTTGAGGGTGGTTTCTAATGATAGATAATAATTAAAGGGATACATATCATCATCCCTTTTCATCTTTTGAGGTAGATGACAAGGCAAGAAGATTAAGTTGCCTTTTTATTTTTGGGTAAAAATGCACAGATTTTGGTCAAAAAGTCAAAATTCAACTTAGCAAAAGTTTATTCAAGAGAAGATGATGAATATTACTCAAATATATTATCAAATATAATTCATGGGTGCAAGTGGCACTTCATTTCATCATTGGAAACTTCTAGAAATCAAATCCTAAAATGTAGGAATATGCCTAGATTTGGAAATCTGGTTTTTCCTGTTTTAGTCAGTTTCTTTGGAGATATATTCTGATAAGATGGAAAGGTATTTTGGGAAAGTGAGAGAGGATTTTTATCAGAACGAGATCCTCTTCAAAAACCTCTCTCATTTTTCCAAAATATGTTTTTATTTGAGAGATATAGGTCAATTTCTGAGCAGCATATTTCCAGAAATTTATGCGTTTTCCAGGCACTTCACAAATTCGAATCTGAGATAGGAGAAGAGGTTATCAGATCCATCTTTTGAGGATCTTGAAACTGATTTGTAAATATTATTTAAATATCATTGGAGAAGCATTGAAGTGGGTGGGGGGGGTAGGGCCGTGGGTTTCAGTACTTGAGGCTGAGTGAGGTTCGACTTTGGAGACTCTTTCAGACTTTGTATTAAAGCTTCTCATTTTCATATTAAGTAATACAAGCTTCTTTTGCCATTACTTGTTCGGATTCCTATCTTCTTATATAGTCTATACTTGCACTTGAATGTTATATTCATGTTATTCACATTTTTCTAATGCCTAATAGCTGACATCCTATCTTTGCATTGATGAGTTAGAATTGCAAATATTATTTACTTATTAAAATCAGCCATTCATATATGTTTATTGTATGATTTTGTTGGTATAGTAAGGATTCTCCACACATCCACTTATTTACAAACTCTTTGAACAGTAGTAGTTGAAAGACTTGTCAATCTAAGTGTTTTTATGCATGTCTTGAGTGAGTGAGGTATGATTTAGTCATCCAACTTGATCCATTTGAGTGAATCATTGAGATATTAGTTAAGTTACCAGGCATCTCTGAGATACAACCTAAGAGAATTTCATGGAGTGATAACATATAGGGTCAGAGTATGGTGGAACAATCTATATTCCTCAAATAAACCTTTCCAACGAGCTATCGTGCACGTAAAACAGATATCGTATGCAAAAGTTACGACCCCGGGAAGTTGATGTACCAACTTACTCTTGGCGCGTCATCTCCTAGGGTTAGGTTTTTGGATGTCTAGGGTTTTGGAATTCATGTTTATTGTAAAAATGATTTCAGCGCCTCATTGTACTCATCTTCTTGCGAATGAGCTCAGTCCTCACATCTCTTCTTAGAGATAAGCCGCCACCATTCTAGCAAGTTGGTTTCAATCTGCATTTTATAGTTTCATCATATTTCTTTATTAATATAAGCCAAGTTTTATTGTATCTCCATTATTTTTCATTGAAACTCTGGGTTAATAATATAGATATGTATTCATTTCGTTTCACTCATAAAATCTAGATCAGTGGTATCAGAGCAGTCTGATCCTTATCGTTCTTAATGCATGTCCCCGACGAGGTCAGGGTACAAAGAGTTGGGTCTCGAGCTTGTTTCTCTTGAGTACAAAGGCTCTCACACACCCAAGCGACCTTCCATGGTGGGAGAAAATAAAGATGAAGGGCTAGGAGATCTTTTCAAACTATTGCTCCAGGAAGCCCTTGTGCAACAGAGGAACGAGATGATGGATAGTTTTGTGCAAATCCTTCGAAGACTACCAACAAGTGATGGATCTTCCTTAAGAAGAGGTGCCTCCCCCTTCAAGGTATAGATCAACTTTGATATTTCAATATTTTAAGGTCATATAGATGCAGATGTTGTAGACAAATGGTTGAATTTTCTAGAAGGGTATTTTTTTCCATAACTTTTTGAATAGAGAAAAGATTACTTTTGCGCTCCTCAAAGTCATCCCCCATGTCAAATATTGGTGGGATAATTTCTGTGAGAAAAAGGAAACAAAAGAACCCTCATTATTTATAGTTGCACTCACCTGGGAGTCCTTCTTGGATGCTATTAAGGAATAATACTACCATGTCGAAAGTTATGATGACCTATATACAAAATGGACCACACTGCGGCAAGAAAGGGACCAAGTAGTGCCAGAGTTCACAAATATCTTCCATACCTTGCACACCAATATGGGTATCAAATATTTTGAGTGAAATCTGGTGATCAAGCACTGCAGTGGTCTACATAGATACATCCAGGCAGAAATGGAGTTTTTGTACATCTCGTCCTTGGGCGTGGCCTATCGATATGTCGTCAAAATAGAGCAGAAGCTTAAACAAAAACCACGGCAGTTTGGGTCTAGGAACCCCTAATAGAAGAATCACAGCAAGGGAATCCCCAACCCACAGAACAAAGGGTAGAGGAAATATGGACAGCCTCAGGACAACTAATCTAAGTCGTAAAAAAAGAAGGACATTGTAAATATTAAGAAATATATTGGGAAGTGGTGCGACTTCCATAAGAGCCCCTGGCATAACACTATTTATTTCCACTCAAATCAATCATTAGTGGATGAGATGAAAGCCTATGAATCAAATGTGGGTTCTTACTCTGATTCAGAACCAGAAAAGGGGAAATGGATCAATGACACAGAACCTGGTGCCACCATTTCTACCACCAAGATCCATCTTGGTGAACCTGATGAGTCAGAGAAAGGCACCTTGTTGCACTTCATCATTGATAGCGGTAGCCAAAAGAACCTCATCTCAGTGGAGGTTTTCAAGTGGTTTTCCCTACCGACAACATCGCACCCGCATCCCTACACCATTGGATAGCTCTGCCAAGGAAGAGATCTTCACATCAGCCAACAGTGTTGTTTTTCCTATGGCATCAAGCCCTTCAAGGATGAGGTATTGTGTGATGTTTCTTCCCTTCAAGTTTGTGATGTTATTTTGGGCCAACCTTATTTATGGAAACATCATGTTGTATATAAGTCTAGGCCTCACATTTTTATTATTAATTTGGATAGGAAATTGTACAGGACACCCGAGGTAGTCCCACCTAGTGTCATTTTCTTGATCTCTATCAAGAAATGCAGGAAGGTCATCTCTTAGACTAAGAATTTTGTCTTCTTCATGATTCTCTCTCATAGTGAGAGAAATATTACAGCCACATCCATGGCCTTCACGGCCAACCTCTCCACGCAACAGAATCAAGTGGATAAGGTCATGGAAGAATACAAAGACATCTTGTCCTCACCTACCAGGGTACATCTGCACTGTTAAGTCAAGCATTCCATCGATCTGACCCCCGATGCACCACTACCCAATGGGTCAGTCTATCACCACTCTCTATTAGAAAATTAGGAGATCAAGCATCATATCCGAGAAATACTCCACAAGGGGCACATCTGACCCAGATCATCACCTTGTGGAATCCCAATCGTTCTTGTACAAAAGAAAGATGGGACCTGGCGACTTTGCATTGATTATCGGGACCTAAATAAAATCACGGTCAGGAACCGGTACCTGATTCCTCGAATTGATGATCTCCTTGATCAAATTAAGGGGTCTAAATACTTCAGTAAAATTTATTTGAAGTCTAGCTACGATTAGGTCCCAATATAGAAGACATATGTATGGAAGACTACCTTCAAGTCAAAAGAAGGTCTTTTTGAATGGTTGGTCATACCATTTGGTTTGACAAATGCACCAACGAATTTCATGAGGATGATGGATGATATCTTGTGGTTGTTCACTAATTATTTTTTATTGGTGTATATGGATGACATCCTCATCTATAGCAAGACTTGAGCAGAACACTTGCAACATATTCAGCAGGTTCGGCACACTCTGCGGTAGCACAAGCTATATGCCAACTTGGAGAAATTCTCTTTCGGCATGGACATGGTCTAGTACCTAGGACTCATAGTTGATAATCATGGTGTGCATGTGGATATAGCCAAGATCCAATTCATTCATGATTGGCCTACCCCAACCACGCTCACTGAGCTTCGGAGCTTCTTAGGCCTTGCCAATTTCTATCACAGGTTTGTGTTGGGATTCTCCCATATTGCATGGGCCCTCATCTAAGTAACCATATGTGGTGGTAAGGAAAATTTTGTGTGGGGCCTATCCCAACAATGAGCATTCGATGATTTGAAGTATAGCTTGTGCTCATCCCTAGTGCTTTTATTACCCGACCTGCAACAACCCTTTGAGATCAAGACAGATGCTTCAGACTATGTTGTGGGTGCAGTTCTCACTCAACACGGCCACCCTGTGGCCTACCATAGTGAGACACTATCATATCTCATTCATAAGTACCCTAATTATGAAAAAGAAATGTACTCCATTATGAAATCATGTCGTCAATGGAGGCATTACATTCCCAGGAAGGAGACATTCATCCACATTGATCATAAGTCATTGCATTTCATGCAGACACAAGGTAAATTGAAGAATGACCACCATCAGAAGTGGTCCACATACTTGCAGAAACTCCACCTCAACATCAAGTACCAACCACGTCATTGATTTCCTCAACCGACGTCCAGTCACGACACTCACCACGGTACCAAACTCTTGCAGCCATGAGACCTCTGAATGGCCCCAACTCTATCAGAAATATCCTGACTTCACCACCACCTACCAGATGTTGGGCACAAACATGGTTGTCACTAATTTCCATCTTCAGTACAGGTTGTTGTTTCATCTAGGCCTTCTTTGTGTTCCATCAAGTGAGCAAACGAAGATGATTTGGGAATCCCACTACAGTCGGGTAGCAGGACACTTTGGTGTAGAAAAGATAGTGGCAGTGTTGCAGCAACATTTCTACTGGCCAAAACTTCGACAAGATATCAACAAGTATATTAGGTCTTGCACTGCCTATGCTATTGCCAAACCAGCCACTAAGAAACAAGGCCTATACACCCATCTACCTACTCCTGACAAACCATGTGAATCCATCTCAATGAACTACAAGTCGGGCCTTTTGTCCACTAAGCGGGGAAATGACTGTGTTTTTATGGTTGTTGATCACTTCTCCAAGATGGTGAGTATGGACGCTCGCAAGAAGAGCATCACAATGGAGGCCACTTCCAATATCTTCTTTGAAAAAGTGTGGGTAAATTTTGGAATACCACAAATCATTATCTCGGATCGGGACAGTCAGTTCATCATCACATTCTAGTCGAGCCTATGGTCACTACTGGACACCAAGCTCACCAAATCCACTGCCTTCCACCCCTAGATGGATGTCTAAACCGAGGTCGTCAACCGGATGATCATGCATATCCTACGCATGTACAATTCCAAGCACCCTCGCACATGGGATCAAAGTCTTCCTTATGTTCATTACAGCCACAACCCCTTTCAGGTGGGGATGGGATTTCAACCATTGGGTCCCATGGATGTTGAAATACCCCTTGTGGCCACCTAGGAAGACTCATACCATGCTCAAAATGAAACCGACAAAGCCACCTATTTCATTGAGAGGATCCATCACATTTTCCAACTGGTTCAGAATATTTTATAGAAATCCAATGCCAAGTACAAGTAGCACCATGATCAACATTCGATGCCACACAAGTTTCAGGTGGGAGACAAAGTTTGGTTGCACTTGTAGAAATAATTCCTTACAGGTCCCCATCGGAAGCTTCGTCCACTCCACTATGGACCTTAGACCATCACCAAGTTTGTGGGAAACAATTCTTTTGAGTTCAGTATTCCTCCCTTGCTTGGATTGCACCAGTTTTCAATGTGGATCTCCTTTAGCCATATTTTTCACCATTATTGGACACCTCATAGATAGCAGAATAGTCAAAAACAACAGAGCTCAACCCTGACTCCATAGAACAGGAATCCACTGATCATATCGTGGACACACAAGTCAAGGGCACTCGCTAGCAGAAGATCCAGTTTTATCAGGTTGTCAAAGCAGGGCAAATCCTGCACCAAGGCAAGTGGCTCACCCGGGGCCAAATTCAGTAGAAATTTCCTCATCTGATGGGGGAACTCAATGCAATGGATACCATTGCTATATTAGGGGGGAGGATTTATCCAGGTGGATATCGATGGCCACCCACCTATTCCAACTAGCTCATCTTGGAAGTTTTTCCTAGTTTTCAAGTCATGAACTTCTGAGGCCGTTTTGAGGCACTAAACAACATTTTTAGGGCTCAAGACAATTAGACAGTAGATTGAGATAGAGTTTCACAACATAATATGTATTCCTCAGATAGACCTTTCCAATGGGATATCGTGCACCTAAAATGGAGATAGTATGCAAAATTTACGACCCCAAGAAGTTGATGTACCAACTTACCCAAACGAGACCCACATGACTCTTGGCGCTTCATCTCCTATGGTTAGGTTTTTGGATGTCTAGGGTTTTGGAATTCATGTTTATTGTAGAAATTATTTTAGATCCTCATGTTGGACATATTATCATTGATGTCAAACAGTATAACAGTATGCAGAGTTCATGACAAATAAATATATACAGTATAACAGTTAGCGGAAAATGTCAGACAATGTGCAGAGATCAAAGATCGAAAGGAAAAGAGAACTGAAAGTATGCAAAGAATGAATCTCGTAAGCAATGACATTAATCAAATCTCAGAAGGAAGAGCGCGTTGTATAATTTTTTTCGGGATCAATGGAAAGACTGAGAATTCGATCGATGCACAGGAAAAGGTGAGAATCCTCCACAGTCGTCTGATCAAGTCAGGACCGTTGAATACGCAAGCACCAGATCAACGGCAGGGATGGATTGTGGAGATAAAAAGGAGAATTAAAAAGCGTGTTATTCCCAATCCCGCAATCAGTCTAGACCGTCAGATTACAAGAGAAGGATTGTTGGAGGACTAGTCAATGATCAGATCAAATCAAGACTGTTGATACGAAAGTGCCAGATCAACGGTAGGGATAGATTGCAGAGAGAGAAAGGAAAATTAAACAACGTGTTATTTCCAATCCTGCAATTATTCTATACCATCAGATCTTATAGATTCAATGATCGACAACTATGGTTGATCCACCAAACGATCATATTAAGTCATGACCATCGGACATGCAAGCACAGATCAAGGCAGGGATTAATTGTGGACCGCGAAGGGAGAATTAAACAATGCACTAATTCCAATCCCGCAATTATTCCAGACTGTTGATTGTCACCCGCCAAATATATCTACGGTTGGCATCATTTCCACTACCAACAAGCAGTTTTCCATTGCGGAGCTCGGCGATAGTTTTAAACATCATGCTAGTTAGGACCCCGCAATAACCCCTGATCATTGATCTACTCCAGGACCATTCTCGACTGATGGATCACTTTAAGTGGAAGGATAGGATAAGCAAGGCAAAATGGATGAGATCTCGAATACCCGAATTCTCAATAGTCGTTGGATCACTTTAAAGTGGAAGGATAGGATAAGCAAAGAAGAAGAGACTTCGGATTTAAACCAAGGCAAAGAAGCATCGCAGACAAATTGTTTCATCAATCTAAGATCATGATCAATGAACAAAATTCATTTCGTGTTAAAATTTGTGAGGAGGTTACACTTCGGGGAATCTCAATTCGAGAGAACTGGGAAGTGGAGAAATCAAATTACCCGAAGTCCCGAAGGCCGAAATCTCGAAGTGGATATGAGTCGTCTGATCAGAGGAACACTTCAGGAAGTATCTTGACCATTAGATCAAGGAAAAGAATATGTGCCACATCGGTAGATTTACGTCAGCAGACCACGTCAGCAAGGACATGTGGCATAGTCAGATAATGATAAGTGTCAAGATGAAATCAACATTTCAGGTATGTGTAAATCATGAATATGAGTGACACGTGGAAGCCACTCGGATCATGTCATGTCAATAAGTGACGTCAACAAGTTACGTCACTCCGGGAGTTTTACTTCAGGAGTTTCACCACCAGTAAATGACCTAAGTCCCGAAGTCCTGAAGGCCGAAGTCCCGAAGTGGACATGAGTCGTACGATATGAAGGACACTTCGGGAGCGTTCTCGACCGTTGATCAAGTACAGTGGAAGGATAGCATAAGTGGAATAGCCGAAGTCCCAAAGTACCGACAGTCGTCCAACTCATCGGTAGATTTGTAAAGAGGCTACAAGTCGCGTGGGATGAAATCCCGAAGTGTTGACAGTCATCCAACTCATCGGGAGATTTTTAAAAAGGCTCGAAGTCATGAAGGACAAAGTCCCAAAGTGTGGACAGTCGTCCATCTCAGCAAGAGATTAAAACATGATTGTTGATTCTAATAAGTGATCAAGCACTCGTTTGGCCTAGCACCTGGTCACTGCTTGTGGTCATATGGAATAAGAGAAATAAAGGCAAAAGATAATACATCGCTTAAGTTGATAAGCCCGTGGTTTTGTGTTATCGGTCATATGTAATGGTTTGAAGGAATCACCTCAGCAGAACTCGGTTTCTGCAATATTTGCAGAGATATGGAATCGATTTAATAGGAAATTGATCCATACCTATGATCGATTTACGAAAAGAAATCTTACTAAGTTAAAAGAATTAAAATTAATGGTTGAATAATAATAGTGATTATTGTTAATATTAAAATGAAGAGGTGCGGTGGTCCAAACAAAGGGACACAATTTTTCATAGCTCACACCAGTTGGAAAAATATATAAACGAGAAAGAGGAGTGAGAAGAGGGTGTCTCTGTAGTTCAAATAAGAAGATCAAAATAGAAGCAGAGTTCAAGAAGAAGAATTGTTGGTTCTAATGGGCCTGTCAATGTCTTATTGAAGATCAAGAACAGAAGAAGACAGAGCAGCAATTATGCAAACTAGTATTTGATATAGAAGACCTTTATTGGACTGCAGCAGATTCATTGAAGATTAAATGACAGAAGCCATATTGCAAGAGATGAAGTTTGACTGTAGATAACTAGAAGACCATACAAGCAGAGGTTGCAGTAGACAAGTAGAAAGTGCAGCAGTTAATAAATCTAAGAAGACTTGAAGACTTGATAATATCTCTATGTGTTTATGAACACCTTGAACAAAGTACAGTAAAAGAGTTATAAGTGTTATAACTTGCAAGGAAGGGTGGAGCAAGGGAAAACAAATCGAAGTGAAAAGGTCTAATCTAATAGAACTTGTGTTAATGGCTGCATGAATCAAATTCATTGAACACAATAAGATATTGAATACATTGTGAAATTAAGCGTGGTTGGGTGGTGAAAGGGCAAGTTGGAGCCTGAAGGGGAGTAGGTGCTTCCTAGTCAATTGTAGCTGACTAAATAGGGGGTCGTAGCCTCCTTCCAGTTGTAGTTGGTAAATAGGGTGTCGAAGCATCCTTTCAGTGGTAGTTGATAAACTAGGGGGTCGTAACCTCCTTACATTTGTAGTTGGTAAATGGGGTGTGGAAGCATCCCTTCGGTCGTAGCTGAATAAACTTGGGGACAGTCTCTCCATCAAGTTGTAGCTTGAAAACAGTTTTGTAAAAGAAAATTTTATTAATGAGAAAAGAGTTGGTGGTTTTCCCTGTTGGGTTCCATGATAAAATCATGTGTTCATAAGGGTTTGTTGTTCATCATATATTGCTTAATTAAATAATTAGTGGGTGTTCTTAATATTGAAGGAATTAATAAGAAAAAGTAGGCAATATTGATTCAA
>SNQJ01S0210076.1:16036-31372 GCA_010110895.2 Picea sitchensis
AAGAAACTAGGACATTCACAGATGTGGATAGAAAATACTAAACAAGTGAACATGAGTGAAGTCAATTGTTGCAAAAATAATTGTAGTCACATGACAAGCATAGTATAAAATATCTCAAACAACTTTAGATCAATGTATAGTAGAAAAGTATCATGGATAGAGATGGATACATCTGGATAGAAATCGATGAGAATCAATGGACAGGTTTAAAGGTCGTTTGAAAAATATGAGCTACAATGGCACAGTGTTCCAATAGGGTAGCAGTATCTGCAATAGTAGCATTATGATGCACAAAATGATATACATGACATCCTGTAGAGATAACAAGAGGAGATACCTTGTCAGGAAGAGCTACCCTTTTAGAAACAAAGGGGGGGAATAGTCAGAGGCAGAGAGAGGAGACTGACAGGGGGAGTTATTCAGTTATGGCACCCAGAGCATGATTGTAGGGGAAGTTACCAGAGTTCAAATATTGATCAATAGCATATAGACAGATAGATCATAGGAGGAGAAATCATTTGTCATTGATTTCAAGGGGGGGGAGTAACTTCAGAGGAGAGAAGCATCATCACAGGGGGAGATTGTGTATGAAGTTTGTGCTTTGCCATCAATGAAAAAGTGGAATATTGTTGGACATAGTGTCATTAATGTGTTTTCATTGATGTCAAACAGTATAACAATATGCAGATTTCATGACAAATAAATATATACATTATAACAATTAGCAGAAAATGTCAGACAGTATGCAGAGATCAAAGCTCGGAAGGAAAAGCGCATTGAAAGTATGCAAAGAATGAATCTCATAAGCAAGGACATTAATCAAAGCTCAGAAGGAAGAGCACACTGTATAAATTTCATTGGGATCGATGGAAAGACTAAGAAATCGATCAATGCATAGGAAAAGGTGAGAAGCCTCAGTAGCCATTCGATCAAGCCAGGATCGTTGAATACACAAGCGCCAAATCAACGGCAAGGATGGATTGCGGAGAGAAAAAGGAGAATTAAAAAGCATGTTATTCTCAATCCCGCAATCAGTCTAGATCGTCAAATTACAAGAGAAGGGTCATTGGAGGACTAGTCGACGATCAAACCAAATCAAGACCATTGATACGCAAGCGCCATATCAATGGCAGGGATAGATTGCAGAGAACGAAAGGAGAATTAAACGTGTTATTTCCAATCTCACAATTATTTTAGACCATCAGATCTTATAGATTCATTGATCGATGACTATGGTTGATCCACAAAATGATCATATTAAGTCATGATCATTGGATATGCAAGCACATATCAAGGGCAGGGATTGATTGTAGAGTGTGTGTTGATGATTGCAGCTATGGGATACATTCTCCAGCTTACAAACCTGTGAGATGTGGAACATTGCAGCTATGTCAGTCTTTCTCTCAGCTTACAAACCTGAGAGAAATACTCTAAGAAGGGTACGTGGTTTCTACCTGAGATAGAGCTAGGAATGTAGAGATGACCTCCTCCATTCAGAGAGTTGAGAAGAGCTCCAGATGATTATTAAGTGGAAAATTGATCCGTTGAGTTAGGCACGTGTATGTGGTTGAGCACAAGGTGAACATGTGAAATCCCAAAATGTTGGGTGCGTCGTCATGAGAACAGAAATGAATATGATGTATTAGCCTCCTCTGAGCAGCAGAGTTGATGAGAAGACTCCAGATGATTCTCATGTCGGTGGTAGTGGGAAAGAAAATCTGTAGAGTGGACGTGCCTGTGGACGAGCATAGGTGAACATGTGAAGACTTGGTTCTTCTGTGTAATGCAGTGAATCAAAGCTATGACATCCCTATGGAAGTGCCCCTAGTGGATGAGCACTAGTGGGTGTATCAGATCCTTTGCTATATATTTTTCAAGAGTCATACCTCCCTGTAACCCTAATTGTTATGTAAAGGGTACAAGTCAGGCCCACCTTAATGTGATTAATAATAAATGTAAAAGATAATTAATATGGTTAATATTAATTATAATAATTATAATAATTATAATAATAATAATAATAATAAATTATATAGTGACTTAGAGAGGTCGGCCCTGTTGAGCCAATAGACGCCTTTTTTTATTAGACAAGTCTAATATAAGTAAGGGATGATTCCCCATTGTGGAATCATATCTTCCTTCTGTGTTTGGAAATTTCAGCAAGTACATCTCTTTGGAAAAAGGTGCGCACCTCTCTTGGGTGCTAGAGTTCTAGGGTTTGTGGCACCCTCTTGAGTGATAAGGTCCTTCTTGGTGGTTAAGGTATTTATCTTGAATATTATAGCAAAGGATTTGGCTAGGTTTTCTTCCCTTGTTGAGAAGGGTTTCCCAGGATACTTCTTGTGTTCTTGTGCATGGTGTTTCTTGTGATCTTGGTTGTTGCAACATCATTGTTTATGGTTAAGTGAAATGCTAAAATGGAATGAACTTCATGCTTAACCTAGCTTATAGAAAAATCAACATGGTATCAGAGCATAGGTCTTGAAAGAACCCATTGCACAAGCATCTACCAAGTCTCAGCCTTTACCAGTCATCCCTCCTCTTCTGCAGAACCGTACGACCCTCCTAGGGTTTCCAGAAAATCCGTACATCCCTTCTTTATGAGGTGTTTCAGCCTTTAATACTTGAACGTTGAGTCTAATTTTGTCATGGGAGAGTACGACCTCCTCCAGCGCATCTCCGGACACTCCCAAAATGAAATTCTGAGCATTTTGAAATTTTGGCCCTACGGTTTTGCCAAATTCTGGAGAAATTTCAAAATTAGGGTTTCTGCATTTCCTTGAAGGAGCTCTTCAGCTCACCAGTGTTCTCCTATATTTAAAAAGGCTTATTGTTGGCAGTAATAAGTCCAAATAAACCTAAAAGTGCTAGTCTAGCCTAGCCGTTAGGTTTACTAGCCAAGTTGACAAGGGTTTGTGAAGAATCCATAAATGAGAAAAATCTATGATGGAAGATAAGCTTGATGGATCAAGCTAATTCAAGTTCCTGGAAGACAAGACTTCAAAGGAATACTTATTGTGGGTGATACAAAAAGTGTCATTGTGACATACCTCCTTCATGAATATGTCAAAGGACAGAGATAAGCCATGTGCCATTGGAGAAATCATATCAGCACCCTCAGGTATGCACTTGTCTATATATTATTTGTATCATTGTCATGAGGGTAATTGCAGGAGGATGGAACCTTTTTTTGAATTCATGGATCCAGAGGGATCTCAGTACATTCAGAGGAACAACACATTGGAAGTGAAGACTCCAAGTTTGATTGTTGTAATTGTCATTCCTCTAACCCATATTTCTAAAGTTTTCTACATTACAAGTAGGTGTTGTAGCTGTGAAAACAATCCTTAAAATGTGTTGATTCTAGAGATCTACTCATTATTATACTTTAGGATATATTCTTGTTTTGGTTCCTCTTGTTTTCTTATTTTAGACAGGTCATGTTGGCACAGGGGCAAACCCAGGGTTTGGCTCCAAGAACGCACCAACAAGCCCTAGCTACTAGCCCTTTCAGCAACACCTGCGAGGCAGATGCAATCTCACCCGAAGCAGCTATGAGGGGGTTGTAGGACAGATATGTCTACAACCAAGGGGAATATCAAGTGGATCGATTATCAGAACAATACAGCATGCATATATCACTTATCGACCTAGATCTACTCCACACAACTATAGATATGATCTAACACAGTAATGCAATAATAGTACATCAATGAAAAAGAACAAAGTATCAATCACACACATGACACAAGATATACGTGGTTCACCCTCTCTCTAGGGCTACGTCCACATAATTGTGCTTATGATATATTAATATAAAGAATACATTTCTTGTCTGCGCTCTCAGCTAGCAGATCTTCTTTCTTCTTCTCTCTTCCTCTCCCCTTCCTGTGCACCCAGCTGCAGGACTTGACCTTCACACCCAACTAAATATTTTACAATATCAGAAGGCTCTCATGCTTAGCACTTCTCTCTCTCAATACAATATCGCACATAACAATAATACAACTAGTTCAACAATAATATCGTACCAACCCAACCCAGGTCCTTTAGACCTTTATTTATACATTACAATAGCTCACCAACAACCTTAGGTCGAAACCTAGGTGTCAAAACCCTAGGTGTCTAAAACCCTAGGTCAACTTGACCCGCATTTTCTGAGATTCACCAGCCTGTCTTTCCTTCCTTCTCGTGTGGTGCTCCAAAGCATCCAATGGTGGATTTTTCCTCTTGCTGAATTGTCCATGATCCTTCTTCCTTGTTGATCTATCATCCTTGATTTCCTCATTCAATGGTTTTCTTTTCCTTACTTCACTCTGTATTTTCTTCTCTTTTGCTCGCTTCGACCCAGTAACAGTCACTATGTCTTCCGCGAAGTTCGCATTTCACCTTTTCTTCCTTGATCTTCTCTTCCTTCCATAACCAAGGGCCAACAGGCCCCCAACACTCACATGTGACTTGTCCCGAGGCACTTCAGATCTAATCCTTCTATTTTACATCAACTTCGGCCTGCACAATGCAACCTTTGCTTTATGCTTTATGCCTCCCCTCCATCCTTTTGCAGACTATATTTTCTGTGTCTGGCACCTAGTTTCAACTACACCTGGCACCTAGACCCTTTTCTTCATGCTTTTGCTGAGATTTGTGAGGCAGTCGGTTGTCATAGTACAACTTCAGCTGACTCTCATTCACCAAACCTTCCTTCCATTCACCGGTCACAGTATTCAGTCACAGTCTTCAGTCTTCACCAAACCTTCCTTCCATTCGCCAGTCACAGTCTTCAACTGCGCAGCTCCTCCCTCTGTAACATAGGTGATCTCATATGGCCCAATCCAATGCGTTCTAAACTTCCCAGGGTTCTTCAGGAACTTACTGTCATATACCAGCACCAAATCACTTTGCTTGAATGTCTTCTTCTTGATTTGCCTGTCATGATAGGCCTTCTCTCGTTCCTTCTGAACCTACTGATGGAACCCTGCAATAAATTTGTCCTCTTCTAGTTCGACCAATTGTGCAAGCCTTTCTCAAACAGTGCTAGTGTCATCCATGTTTGTGAAGGCAACAATTCTTAATCTTAGAACCAAGTATTCCATTGAGACAACAACTTCGAGACCATAAACCAAATTAAAACAAGTCTTCATCGTTATCTTCTTACAAATTGTTTTGTAGGCCCATAGTATTGTGGGTACTCTTAAGTCCTAGTCATCCCTGTTCACACTACAAATATTCGTCAGCGTTGTCTCTAAGATCTTGTTGAATGCCTTGTGGATGGTAAGGTGTGCTCTTCTGATGGTGGACTGTAAATTTCTCAGCCAGGGATTCAACTGTCTTATATATGAAATGTGTGCCTTAATCACTCATAAGGATCTTGGGGCATCCAAACCTGGTTATGATTTCATCAAATATGAAGCGTGCAAATGTAGTTGCACTACAGTCCTTAACTGCTCTAGCTTTGGCCCATCTGGTCAAGTATTATGTCGCAGTGATGATGTACCTTGCTCCTATGCACTTCCCTGGTGGGTTTATAGGTCCCGCGAAGTCAATGGCCCACTTTTCAAAGGCTTGTAGGGTCAGTTGTGGTGCTAATGGAATTTCATCTCATCTGGATGGTTTCCAAACTCTTTGGCATACATCGCAAGCTCTGGAATAATCTTTAGCATCTTTGTGTAAGGTAGGCCACCAAAGGCCACCTCTCAGAACCTTATGCATAGTCGCTTTCCCTACGTAATGTCCTCTTGTGATGCCTTCATGAGCTTCTGCAAGGATCAATGGTCGCTCCACCTCCATAACATAGCTCCTTAATATCTCATCAGGTCCCATATTGTATAGTTGTCCAGCTATAAGTGAAAAGTCCGCAACGCGCACCACTAGTTGTTTCTTTTGGGGAATTGTATACTCGCTAGGTTCCATTCCTGTTGACCGGAACTGGACTATGTCTATGAAGTGGTCATCAATATTTCTAATGGTTAGCAGTTGTGCATCCGGCAGTGTATCCTCCAAACTAGTGGGCTCTTCTCCATGTTCCAACCTTGACAAGTGGTCAGGATCTTTGTTCATTCTTCATGGCTTAACCACAACTTCAAAATCATATTCCTGAAATAGCAGAATCCATCTGCATATTCTCCCCCCCAACACTGGCTTGTTGGCTAGGTACTTCAGCGTGGAGTGATCAGTAAACATTTTAAAGTGTCCTTCCAACAAGTAGTGGTGAAATTTCTACAGCACATACACCATGGCTAATCCTTCTCTCTCTATAGTGGTGTAATTAATTTCAGATGTAGATAGCTTCCTGCTAGCAAAAGCTAACGAATGGTCAATATCCCCTTCTCTAAGTTGTGCTAACACTGCTCCTAAGGCAATAGAATATGCATCGACATGCACATGAAACTCCTTAATCCAATCTGGAAAAACCAGAATAGGCGCAGTAACCATCTTTTGTTTCAGTGTGTCGAAGCTCTACTGGCATTCTTCTGTCCAACTAAACTGACAGTATTTCTTCAAAATATTTTCCATAGGTGCATTAATATGGGCATATCCTTTGATGAATTTTATGTAATATCCAGTATGTCCCAATGCAGTGCACAATTGTTTGACTGAAGTGGAAGGTGGCAGATCAATAATAATGGCAATTTTAGATGGATCAACCAGCAATCACTGCTTGCATACAATATGACCTAAAAGTACTCCAAATGGTGAGAAGAAGATGCACTTCTTCAGATTCAAAGAAATTTGACACTGCCTGCATTTGTCCAACATTAGCCTTAGACATTATATATGATTTTTCAACAAACTAAAAACAGTCCAATCGTCAAAATATTCTTCTAGAAATTCATGCAAAATCTCCTTGAATGCTTAAACCACCACCCTGGAAAAGATGGATGGGGCATTCTTCAATCCAAATGGCATCATTGTATACTAGTAGGATCCCCATTCTGTGCCAAATGTGGTCTTATGGAAATCCTCCTTGGCAATCCGGATCTGATGGTACCCTTAAAATCCATCTGTAAAAGAATACACCTCCTGGCCTCCCACGTTATATAACACTTCGTCGATGAATGGTGTAGGGAAAGGGTCATGCAAACAAGCATCATTCAGCTTCCTGAGATATACGTAGATCCTAATATATCTTGTCTTCTTGTCTTGCACCACCATGGGGCTGATCCACTCTGACTCTTCGACAGGTTCTATAATCCCTGCTTCCATCATTATGTCGAGCTCGATCTTCACTTTTTCCTCATATTTTGGGTTCAGCCTGTAGGGTCTCTATTTGACTAGTTTTTCATTTGGTTTCAAAGGGATCCTCATCTCTCCCATAGGCCCTTTGACACCCTTCATATCAGTGAACTTGGTCGGAAACAATTCCTGATACTCGTGCAGTAACTTTGTAATCTTGTCAATGGTAGCGGCATCCCAATAATCTCCAACATTGGCAAGCTTTGGTGTCTCCTCTGTTCCAATATTGACCTTATTAATCTTGATTGGTTGTCCAATAAATGGTAGCTCAACTCCTGGTCCTTCCAAATCTCTTTGGCCTTCTATTTCTGCAATGTTCACCTTCCTCGGATCATTGTCTTTGTCAGCATTGATTTTGTAACAGCTTTGCAGTTTCTAGAGAGGAGCAGTCCATTCGTCCTCTTCTTGTTCCAAAGGGATGTTAGGCACCTCCTCAAATACTTTCTATCTCACAATCTATAATGTTTGATCTACTGAAGGATATTGACTTTCAAATAAAAAGTTGGTTACAAAATTCTGAGTCATACATTCCCAATCGGTAGTGATGAGGCGCAACTCTGCTTGAAGGTACCAATTGATAGGGGTGGTGTCCAGCATGTTAATGAATTTTTTCACCCACTTCTCTTGGGGAATGTTTCTCCAGGATGCTTCATAGCTTTGCATGTGGTCCTTCGGGTAGTTTCGGCCTATGTACCAAACTTCACAGCCTTCTCCTTGTGCTAAGAATCACGTTGTCATCAAAGTATGACATTGTGTCCAGTCTGTGATATTTCTTTTGTGTGTCCCCCACCATCTTGTTGGTGTTGATTTCAAGGCCTCGTCCATTGCCAAAAATCTATGTTGTGTTGGTATTCTTGCTTCAAAGTCTGATAGGAAGGCTTTTAAAGGATTCAGACCATCAAATGTGGGTAAGTTACTCATTGTTTTGTCTACCCAGTGAACTTCTCTTGTTAATATAGCACATCTCCTGGTAGAGACTTTATACATCTGGTGTTGCTAGTTCTCCAATGCTTCTTCTGAATCTGATGAATAAGCATTGTCACTTCATCGTCTTAGGTTCCCATCAGTCGTAGGATTAATGTAATCCTATTGTCTGGTTGGTATTTTGTATATGTTTTCCAGTTCATATGTGTGATATTCCTCTCTGATGGGTTCTATGTATTGCTGACCTTCATCTGGATATAAAGGTGTGATGACCGTAAGGCCATATTTTTCAAATGTCATAGGTATTTTATTTATATCAACCACGGTGGAATTATTGAAGGCCCAATCAATTCCTAACAGCGCAAGGTAAGGGAAATTTTCATCGACTATCTCAATTACTTCAAAATCTACAAATGTTCTTACTCCGTCGATGTCCACGGGGACATGCTCCAACCATCCAAATGGGCTGACAACTTGTTGATTAGCCATCCTAAGCCTGATAGGGGAATAGATCAACTTCATTTTTCCCATCAGTTCCCATGTTTGCTTCGTCATGAAATTGACCTCCGACCCTAAGTCGAGGACCAGATAGTCTATGTCATATTCTCTTATTTGAGGATTCAAGTGTAATTCCTTATGTGTCCTTATCCTTCTTGCAATGTGGTGTACTTACCTATTTAGTAAGGGGTCT
Source organism: Picea sitchensis (assembly GCA_010110895.2). Classification (NCBI taxonomy): domain Eukaryota; kingdom Viridiplantae; phylum Streptophyta; class Pinopsida; order Pinales; family Pinaceae; genus Picea; species Picea sitchensis. Next base: position 24,885 of record SNQJ01S0210076.1, read on the forward strand.
ATCTTTTCTATTTTATATTGTTTGATTAAATTATGTAGCTCGTGTACAGCATTTTCATCCTGAATCAACTTAATACAAGTGTATAAAAATTCCATGAGCTTGCTTACCTCTTTTCCTTCTTTTGGCTAAGAAGACTGATAAAATGCCTGAGGCATTCCATATTCTCTTACTGGTCATGTTTTTGATGAGGAACCTTGGTCTACTTTGAACTCTTTTATTTCCTCCTCGAATATTTGTCTTTCTTTCTTTACATCAAAAGATTGGGTCTTCTCTACATCTTTCTTGATTCTTGAGTCTTTTGTAGTCTTTCCTTGGGTCAATCTATCCTCTCCTGTAGCAATGCCTCCTCAAGTGATAACAGCGACTCTAGGGTATGCTCCATGGGGTTCATCATATATCATTTGCACTTGTGGGTTCTGTTGGGGTCCTCATCTTTCCTGAAGCTTAGCTAGTAATACTAGGCAATCCTCGATAACATGCTCAAAAGAGTTGCAATAACTGCAAGTGGTACAAGGGTTCTGACAATCCCTTGCCAAGTGTCTTGGTTGTGTGCAGTTATAACAGATTATTTGTCCTTTACCTCAGCCCATACCTCCTCCTCTTCCTTGTCCTTTGAATCGACCATGAGGATTGAAGTTTCCTCTTTCTGGAGAGTTATACTACGTATTGTTTCCTTCTTGTTGTACTTCGCCTTGAATTTTGTATATATCTCTTGATCTTTCATGCATGAGGATATAATCTCTACAATCCCTATCATCATTCCCTACTGACTTACAAAATGTGCAATACAAATTTGTGGGTGTCTGAACGTATTTCTTCATGTAATAGCACTCACCAGGGCGATGTCAGTTTTTGCATACTTTGCACCAGGGTAATGTGACTTGCTTCAAAGGGCTCAGGACTCCCGAGGCTAAGTATTCATGGAACAGGGGACATTTCTCCTTGTCATGGCCTTCTGATTTTCATCTGACACACTAGATGTCTTCTCTTTTGTCTTCTCCCTTGTCTTTCTTCATATCTTCGACCTGTAGAGACAAACTAGTTAGCTGACTCAAGATCTGACTCATACCTGAGTTGGATTCTCTCATAGGGGTTGATTCAAGCTTCATGGCGATCTCTAGTGCCTCAGCCTGTGAAGAAATATTTTTTTTCATCAGAGGAACCCTAATGTGTGGTAAGAGGGCAGCAATAAACCATTCCTTGTTCTGCTCATCTGGGATCTGAAAATTCAATCGGCCCGTTAATGTCTTGAATCTCTGATCAAACTCCCAAACAGGTTTGGCTACCTTCTTCTTGATCTATTTCATCTATGTAATACATTGTGATTCTGATTTAGGTTTCTTAAACTCTGGGATCAGCACATTCTTGATCTCATTCGGTGGATTAGTTTGTGCAAGTCCTTGGACAAGTTTCATGTACCAGCTCAACGCGCGATCCCTCAGAGTGGTACTGAACTGAGTTCTTTTGACAGCTTCATCGGTGACATTCTTAATATTCCACACAGCTTCACATAGGAACCAATGTTGATTAGGATCTTCAGATCCATCTCCCCTAAAGATAGGGAGCCTCATCTCATCTGCCATAGACCTTCCTAGGATTCCTGACCAAGTATTTGGTGGACTACTAGTGATAGTGCTCTAAACGCTCTGATGACTCTGATTACTTTGATTTCTTAATGTTGTTGAAACAACAGGGGGGATAATAGTACTTAATTTAATATATTATGTGTAGTTCCTTAGGTTTCTGGCTCGTCCCGGTGAAGTTCTTCAGTTTTTCCTTCCTCTGCCCTAGCGAATTCTGAATGCTCTTCATCTATCAGATCTGCCTCTTCTCCACTGTAGAAACCCTCATCCCCATAGTTCTACTTGAACAAGTTTGTGAGATGGACTTCTTTGAATAGTCTCCCACTGTGCGTATTTCCAACTTTTGTGTCGGTGTCGTTGTCCAAATTCTTGAACATTAGCCTTTCCAAATCCAACCAATCTATTGTATCTTCAAGATGTTCTTCTCATGCAATAGCATCTTGATTCTCAACTTTAGAAAATGTAAAAATATCCCTATGGGTCCCTTGAAGAAATATCTCTCAGCTTGGCTATACGATTCTACTATGTCAACAACAAACTCGGTGATGTACCCTCCAATGGTTCTATTGAACCAGTGATCTACTGCTCGTGACATGGCATTATCGACTCTCTTGACCTTCTATATTAGTGTCGACGTCCAAACCACATGAGGTCTAGATCTGATCTCGAACTGGGTATCTACTAACCTAGCCAACCACTCATATAGCTCCTGATGGATTCCTCCAAAGAAAATCTCATGTATATCGGTGAAGATATATCTTCCTAAGCAATCCTCTGTAATCAAATTAGTGTTCTTGTTTTGGGCTTCAGCGAAGTCCTTCTCTTGATCCTGTATCCACTTCTGAATCTCTGTCTTCGATGGAAACCACCTTGACATTCCCTCAAGAAGATTCTTGCCCCGGCAATGGAACCATTTTTTGGCACAGAGGCAGACCTAAGGTTCAGCTCCAAGAGTGCACCAACAAGCCCTAGCTACTAGCCCTTTCGGCAACACCTACGAGGTAGATGCAGTCTCACCTGAAGCAACTATGAGGGGGGTTGAAGGACAGAGATGTCTACAACCAAGGGGAATATCAAGCGGATCAATTATCAGAACAATACAGCATGCATATATCACTTATCAACCTAGATCTACTCTACACAACTATAGATCTGATCTAACACAATAATGCAATAACAGTACATCATTGACAAAGAATAGAGTATCAATCACACACATGACACAAGATATATGTGGTTCACCCTCTCTCTAGGGCTACATCCACATAACTATGCTTATGATATATTAAGATAAAGAATATAGTTCTTGTTTGCACTCTCAGCTAGCAAATCTTATTTCTTCTTCTCTCTTCCTCTCCCCTTCCTGTGCACCCAACTGTAGGACTTGACCTTCGCACCCAGCTGAAGATATTACAATACCAGAAGGCTCTCACACTTAGCACTTATCTGTCTCAATACAATAATGCACATAACAATAATAAAACTAGATCGAAAAAAATATCGTACCAACCTAACCCAGGTCCTTTAGACCTTTATTTATACATTAAAATAGCTCACCAGCAACCTTAGGTCGCAACCTAGGTGTCAAAACCCTAGATACCAAAACCCTAGGTCAACTTGACCCGCATTTTTTGGGCTTCGCCAGCTTGTCTTTCCTTCCTTCTCGCACGATGTTCCAAATCATCCAATGGTGGATTTTTCTACTTGCTGAATTGTCCACGATCCTTCTTCCCTACTGATATGTCATCCTCGATATCCTCATTCAACGGTTTTATTTTCCTTACTTCGCTCCATATTTTCTTCTCTTTTTCTCACTTCGACCCAGTAAAAGTCATTGTGTCTTCCGCGAAGTTCACATTTCACCTTTTCTTCCTTGATCCTCGCTTCCTTTCATAACCAAGGGCCAACAGGTCAAGAACAAAGGAAGATGCTTATCCTTCAGAGGGAGTCACATTAACTCAGAGGGAGTCAAAACTATTTGAGAAAGAGGAAGAATAGAACCATCCTTGAGAAAATCAATGCAATAATGCATGATCATAATCTTTCTATGATTCCATGAGAAGAAGCATGCATGACACAGTATATGTTCAAAACAAGAGTCTTCACCAGAATATAATCCTTCACCAGAGTGAATCCTGAGATTGAACACTTCAGGTTATTTGGGTGCCCAGTGTATTTTCATGTATCCAAAGAGAAGAATTCCAAGCTATATTCCTTATAAAGAAAGGATACATTGAGTCTTCAAAGACATTCCATATCAACATCCCTGGTCAGAGACAGATTGAGACAAGCAGAAACGTTGTCCTTGAAGAAGAGATAGTCTTTCAAAGACCCAGAGAATCTCAGATGGAGATTGACAGTAAGACAATACCTTCTCCCCATTCAGCAGCTTCAGAGGGAGAAAGACATTATTCCAGTTGATCCAGTTGCTCCAGTTGATATGTTCAGAGATATTGTAGTAGGGCTTAAAAGGCCTACCTAAACTCACTCTGCAAATGGCAGAGAAACATACAAGCCTCTCAAGGCACATCCCGAGAAAGCAAAATATATTTTCGAGCTATACTTCATTCATGAGCCACCTCATTGATGATGAGACTCCTTGTCTTAGAGAAGAAACAAGAGAACCGGTATGGAAAGATGTCATAACAGAAGAATACCAGTATATCTTAAAGAATGATGCATAAGATATTATTCAGGGACCAAAAGGGAAGTCTGTAATAACTTCCAAGAGGATCTATGAGATCAAGCATGCATTTGATGAAAGTGTCTAAAAATACAAAACGATATATATAGCCAGAGGTTTCTCACAAATAGAGGGATTTGTCTACTGAATATTACAGTGTTGGTGATGAGAGCCTCATCTTGATGACTTATTCAGAAAGTCTTGTTGTTGGATAGAAGTAATCCTTGACTTCTGAATTCGATATGAAGAATTTGAGTATGATGCACTACTTCTTGGGACAAGAAGTATGACAGAGGACCGATGAGATTTTTCCTGATTCAAGGAAAATATACAGAGAAAATATTCAGTATGATAGAATGCAAAATCCACTGTGATGGATTTAAAGAAGAAGATTGATGATGATTCAAACAATACTAATCCACAGTTTATTGGATCATTGATGTATCTGGTTAACACCAGACTTGATTCATGCCATGCAGTGAATGTGATGAATTCAACTGAGATAGACTCACTAGGCAACAACAAAACATGTATTAAGATATTTACGAGGCACAGTTGGATATGGTCCGAGATATGCCTCTAATGTGAACTTGAGTTTGCAGAATATGTTGATTCAGATTAAGCAGAAAGTATAGTGGACCGGAAGAGCGCATCTGGTTGATATTCTACCATTAAGTTTACCATGGTTTCCTAATGCAGCAAGATACAAAACTCAGTGACCTTGAGTACCACAAAGGCAGAGTATATAGCATCGAGTGTGTGAAACAATGTGGCTTCACAAGCTTATGACAGATTTACTTAACCATGAGATGGATCCTATGATGATAACCTAGAGTCATGTGTAAAAGATCTTGTTTCCTGATGGATCGAAACACGATGAAATGAAATATCAGAGATATGATGTAGAGGGAAATCGTACACATGCAGTACCTTCCTACACATGAGCAAATTGCAGACATATTCACCAAACTAACTTGATGAAGAATGCCTTACTAGTTGAGAGGGAGTATTGATAACTCCAACCAAGAAAAAATTTAGAACACATCCATGTGAGACTTTCCATGATGAAGAATGGCTCCCTAGATGAGAGGGAGTGTTGATGATTGCAACTATGAGATACATTCTCCAACCTACAAACCTATGAGATGTGGAACATTACATCTATGTGAGACTTTCTCTTAGCTTACAAACCTAAGAGAAATCCCCTAAGAAGGGTATGTGGTTCCTACCTAAGACAGAGTTGGGAACGTAGAGGTGACCTCCTCCATTTAGAGAGTTGAGAATAACTCCAGATGATTATCCAGTGGAAAAGCGATCTGTTGATTTAGGACGTGCCTGTGGCTGAGCACAAGGTGAACGTGTGAAATCCCAAACTGTTGGGTGCATCATCATGAGAACAGAAATGAAGATGATGCATTAGCCTCCTCTGATTAGCAGAGTTGATAAGAAGAATTCAAATGATTCTCATGTCGGTGGCAGTGGGAAATCAGATCTGTAGAGTTGACATGCCTGTGGAGGAGCACAGGTGAACGTGTGAATACCTGGTTCTTTTGTGTAATGCAGTGAATCAGAGCTATGACATCCCTATGGATGTTCCCCTAGTGGATGATCACTAGTGGGTGTATCAAATCCTTTGTTATATATTATTCAAGAGTCATACCTACATGTAACCCTAATTGTTATGTAAAGGGTACAGGTCGGCCCCACCTTAATGTGATTAATAACAAATGTAAAAGATAATTAATATGGTTAATATTAATTATAATAATAATAATAATAAATTATATAGTGACTTAGAGAGGTCGGACATGTTGAGCCAATAGACACCTTTGTTGATTAGACAAGTCTAATATAAGTAAGGGATGATTCCCCATTGTGGAATTGTATCTTCCTTGTGTGTTTGTAAATTTCAGTCAGTACATCTCTTTGGCCAAAGGTGCGCACCTCTCTTGGGCGCTAGATTTATAGGGTTTTTATCACCCTCTTGAGTGCTAAGGTCCTTCTTGGTGGTTAAGGTCTTTCTCTTGAATATTATAGAAAAGGATTTGGCTGGGTTTTCTTCCCTTGTTGAGAAGGGTTTCCCATGATACTTCTTGTGTTCTTTTGCATGGTTTTTCTTTTTGTGATCTTGGTTGCTGAAACATTATTGTTTATGGTTAAGTGAAATTCTAAAATGGAATGAAATTCATGCTTAACCTAGCTTAGAGAAAAATCAACAACGC
>SNQJ01S0210077.1:3178-16026 GCA_010110895.2 Picea sitchensis
TATATTATTAAATAAGGCCAACTATGGTAGTTAGATATAATAAATGGGTAGTTAGATATAATAAATGTAAGAGGACTTCTTAGAAGGTTCTACTTCTAGAAGATTACTCCTCTAGAATTTTCTTAGGTGATGGTAGCACTATAAAAGGGGGTTGAAGCAATGCAATGGGACATGAAGAGAATTATTGTATTTGGAGAGGTAGCTCAATATGAGGATGCTCCCTTGAAGAGACAAGTGAACAGGAGAGGATCCCTTCCATAATAGGATCTATTGTACGGTGTTTCTCTACCTGATCAGAATCTGGACCAGGGGTCAAAATTTAGCCCAAAAATAAAAGTGTTCAGAATCGCTTCAAACCAGATAGGTGTGTAGGCATCGTCCTCACGAACCCAACGCTCTTTGAAAGGGTTCAAAATGACATCAGATTAGTGAGATATCACATTCTGTTTGATTTCCCAAACATGCAAAAAAATTGTTGATTGTACAGTCTATACAGTTGACGTGGCTAGGCCATACAGCTGACGTGGCATATGCTAAGTTGGTAGTTGGGTGGAAAACACATGGAAAAATGAGGTTTCGACATGTGGAATATAGTTGGCAAATTGTATGGTGCCACGTGGCCCAGGCGTGGGCTGTCACGTGGCACCTTGTGGTATGTTAAAATTTAATGGAGTTTGTGGGGATCAAACCCTGGACCTCCCCCCACGGTGGAGCTCTTTCGCAAAGTATGGGATACCACTAGACCACTTGTTTTTTCTTGTTTTATATATGTTTTAATATATAATTAAATTTGAATGTGTGTGTAGTTTGGCGAGGGTCCGGGCTGGGGCTTAACCCCAACCCTCGGTTACATGCGTGAACCACATGACCATGCCACAAACCACGCGCGGGATTTTCCAATGCAACTCCTCCACGCACCTGCCACTTTTCAAGCTCACATTAAACCTTGCATACGTGCCTTTTTTAGCGCTGGGACGTGGTCATATGGTCCCCCATGCACCCAACACCTCCGCGGTTTGGGGGCCAAGTCCGCTAATTGTTCGACAATTTCGTGCATTTCATGAGAATTGTGCGTGTGCTAGGTTTAGGCATGGGAAATGCCCAGCAACCATATTACTCACACAGGAGGTGCGAATTTTCGAACCAGAGACATCAAGCTTGAAGGAGAAAATTGCAGGAGGTCTATCTTCATTTTATGCCAAATGAGGTGCCGAAAAATCCCAGCTAGGGATTTTTGGATGTTATGAATCCATTGAAACAGTTTTCAAAGGCATTTGGAGACTTCTATTGCAGTTGTTTCTACATTTAAGTTTTAGAGAGCTCCAGGGAGCTTAGGGCCACCATTGAAGGAGATCATGCCCAGATGAGCCATGGTCTGGTTTAAGAGATCTAATAGTCATTTTTGGGGTTTTTATGTATTCTGAACCCAATGGTACATTCAATAAATACATTGGAGTTGAGAAGAAACTTGTAAAAAAATATTTGAAAAACTAATCCCAAAGAGCCTAGTCCATTGATGGAGACTCAAGGAGATGTAGCCCAATTGGGGGTGAACTCCTTTATCATGTTGTTATTGTTGTGAGTTTTGCTGGTTATTATTTTCTGCAAGTTATGTTTGTTGTTGTATTATTTAAAAAACATATTTAACCTTTTAAAAATCTTACACATAAACACCTAAAAGATGCATAAACTTGACACATAAACTTGACACGGGGTGCTTGCATAGAAAAACAAGTCAACCCCCTATTTTTAGATCACTACCTCAAGGGTTTAATAGTAATAAAGAAGATTTTGCATTGATGTTCCTATATATTTGTTCGGGTGCTTTTGTATTCAGTCTTTGGTTCTTAACAGTTCCCCAACATAGTCGCTAAAAATGTTGATATTCAGATTTTTCAAGATCTAAACAACAACCTCACAAAGTTAAAATATCTCCCTACATTTTTAAAGAGGTGGCACTCCTTTATTTTTATGAAATATATAGTTGATGTTCTTGGATTGGATTGTCAAATGGGAGAATGCTAAACAACAATACCTAAATTATGCATTTCTTTAGTTTTTATATAAAATGGTTCTTGATAAAGAATGGATTCAATATCAAAATAAATATAGGCTTAGCTTCACTATAACATCCTTATGAAACACATGAAGAAATATGTAACCATATTTTCTCACAAGAAAAGGAGTGAAGTGGGGTTGATCACTTCAGAGAAATTTAGATGATTTGCATTTAAAATTGAAAAGAATATGATGAGCACACTCAAAAAATATCATACTAAAAAATCTTAATGTATTTATTAGACATCATTGGTTTACATTATTAGTCATATATATGGTTGTAAAACACTCATTTTGATATTTTATGAAGAGACATGGAATAATAAAAGAGAAAAAACTTAAAAACTCGACCTTATGCTCAGTCTCAGACATACAAACAAAAGGTCCTGAGAGAAATCGAGTAGTAGAATAAGAAGTTGACTGCCTAAACAAAAGTAAAATAGTAAATGGAAAATGAAAGTGGAAATTATAATACAAATGAATAAGTGGACATGGAAAATAAAATGAATTGGAAATGAATTGGAAATGAATTATGAAAATGACTAAGTGGTGGGTATTATGAAAATTAATTAAGTGGATGATGAAAATGAAAATGGGCAAAGTATGGGGAACAATGAGGAAGGAGAGTAGAGTGGAAAGAAGGAAAAATGGCTAAGTATAAAGTGTGGAGAGTGGAGAATGAGGAAAATGAAAAAATGGCTAAGTATGGGGCAACAATATGTGGGAGAAAAATGGCATATCTTGGGCATATGAGCTCTATTTTAGATTTTCAAAAGTGTTGAACGGAGCTGAGATACAGGTCTATTTAATGATAATATTGGCATAAATATTTTACTTCTTTTGGTATATTTCATTTTCTTCTCTTTTGTTTTGAAGAGAAACTATTTTTATTATGAAGATCTGGAAAACAAAAGTTGATTGGAAACTTGTTGGTATTCATGATCAACGATTGAAGATTCTTTAGAAATTTTCAAGTTTGATGCAACAATTTTTTTTATCTCTATTTGATGGGTGAAAACACATCAACAATGTCTAGAATCATGGTCTCTCTAGTCACTACTAAGACTTGATCCGTAGTTATTTTACTTCTCTTATATGTATATGAGAAAATCCACTTCTTCTTTTTGTTGAAGGAAAATAATTCTGGTCAATCCGCTTCATTAGTCGGATAATCTATGTTCATGGAATTCTAGAAAATAGGGTCAATAGAAACATTTTTTTTAATTTATACTTTAAAACTAGCATACCCCCTAAGCAGGGGAAAAGAAACACCAAAGTGAATTGAGGCGGTTAGATTTTGTTTTTGATGGAAAATGAATATTTCACAAGTTCCATCTTCATCACACATCTAGTGAAATTTTTTCAATGCTTTTGTAACTCCAAAGTTGAACTTCCCACCTACATATCCACTTGCAATAATCAATGAATTTTTCCAAAAACAAATGTAAAATAAAAAAGAGGTAGTGACAGATAACAAAGGTGGGAGAAGAACACCACAAGTCTAATTATTATATGATTAGGCTACAACAACTATGTCATTATTGCACCAGTAAAAAATTCCTTGGTATGAATAAAATTGTTTAGCCAAATAAATAAGATAAATAAGTAGTCCAACTAATAATATCATATGGATTGTTAAATTTGACAGAAAACAAAGAAACACATACATTAATGAAATGAATAATAACTCATAACCTAACCTTGTATTCTTAACATAACTTAGTTGGTGTATCCCATGTTCAGAGGATTTTCCATTGACAGGGCTCAATATCATTGGAAACTAGACAATACCCAACTAATGTTACTCCATCCTCTGAATTAACAACTAACCCAAATTAAAAGACATATGTTTATGTGGGCATTGGGACCTCCATGACAGTGTCATTGTATTAATTCATGGACCGAAGTAGATTTTGCAATACAAAAGAATTTATAGTTGTAAAAACTATTCTATGAAACAACAAAATAAGTTTATCATACAATTTTTATTTGCAAACTGATTACTTAATGTTAATTTGTTTTGCAATAAAGAAGACATAATTTTATAATCCTACAAACCATTCCAGAAAATTAGAAAAGAAACATATCGATATTGTGTTTATTTGAATACTAATTACTTGATCTTCCATACATATAAACAGTTTGAAAGCTCAGCTTTGACACCAGGAGCAGGACTGGCAATCATTGCTCTAACCCATGTATATGCATTGTATGTAATGGTCTCATCCGGGTTTCATTAGTCAGGAGGTAATCTTAAGCCTACAATCACATTGGGATTAGAAGTTGGGGGGAATATCATTATTATCAGATCTACTTTTCTTGCTTTCTCATTGAGTTCATAGTAGGAGGAATGGCAAGATTTCCTTTCAAATATAAGGAGAAATTTGTATATATTATGCAATAAATGTGTGGTTAGATGAGTTCTAGTTAAAGGGTAAACAAGTAGGAGTTTTTTTACATGGGCCAGGTTTAATTTGTTCTTTTTTTTTAATCTTGAATTCCTAAAAACATGGCTATACCCCCCAAAAAAATAAAATAAAGAGTGTTGATTGCTTTATGGATGTACCTTGGGTATCGCATTAGTAACTCTCGGGTTCAAATGATATTTTGGAGTCACCAGATGAGAACGCTAAAAGAGGATTTGAGGTATACTCATCAAAAGGACGTTGAATCATAAACTTCGGATGTCAAGGAGAAAGAATCAACTCATCCTCGACAATGATGCCAAAATGTTACAATAAAATATTACACCTTAGTGCAAAGCCTCACTAGGTGACTAAGACAATGAGTACCATGGCAGAGTCACCATTATCACCATAGAAACAAATCCTCTCATTTTGGTGATGGATATAATCCAACACAAGGGAGGAATACCTATTATATATTAAGGATCTAAGGGCCTGGTCAAACCAAGTCAAGAGCCCCCTAAGGTTTCTACTGATGTCACCACCAATCAAGGGGATCAAACAACTAGGGTTTTTGGTGGATTTAAAGGTAATTTATGGATTTGAGTTCAAAGGTTCCTATGGTTGTTCTAATGGCTTAGGTCAACCGGTATTAGATCAAGGAATGTTCCCAAACACACACAATCAATAAATTACACAATGTTTTAATAAAATATCTTGTAAAATAGAGAAATTGCAAAAATATACCAGTTTACAAAAACACTAATAAATAGCCGCAAAATCTATGATAATAAAATAAAAAATGAAGGGATACAATGAGAGTAAAAAAAAGGATTGAGTTACAACAATTTTTTGTAGTAAAAGATCATATGAAAACACAATAAACCCTATACATCAACCCTAGAAACTAGTTAAATGCATTAAAACTGACACTTTGTATTTTATGATAAATTCCAAACACTTTAAAACCCTAGGACTAAGACATCCAAGTCAATTAATGCTGAAAATGAAATATTTTGTTGTAATTTAACCCTAAAAACATAAAATAAAAATGAATTTAAATGAAATAATGATTGACACAAGGGAGAAGACTAGCGCTTTTCTCTACATAGGGAATTTAGAGTCAAGGATCAATACACTTGAAGAGGATTGGAGTAGATATAGGTTCAAAATAATTGGGTAAGTCCACTCACTATCCCTAGATATTTGACTTGAGGCTTCTAAATCTTCAAGGATGAGATAAGGGAAGGAGCCCACTTGCTCCTTCCAAAAATACTTAGAAGAAGGGTTTGTTTAAGAGGGATAATGAAAAATAAAATACCATACCCACTATTGGAATACTGAGAGCGGGGGGGGTGTGAATCAGTATGAGCACTTTATACCTCTGTTAACCAAAATATATAATATTTAACTTTGTCAGAAATGTATCATCAATGTATCATCAATATATCATGAACATATAAACATAAGTCGAATCACATCAACAACATCAAATCTAGTACACAATACACCTGAATTTACATGGAAACCAAAATGGGAGAAAACCACATAATTATTTCTTATATATCAAATAATACATTCATTGGAAGCACCAACTTCCCAATTCTCCAACTGCAACTGGAAGGAGGCTCCAACCCCCTATTTACATGATCCAACCTGAAGGAAGCTACAACTCCCTGAATTCTCTGGCTCCAACCAGAAGGAGGCTACAACCCCCTAATTCTCAGGCTCCAACTTGAAGGAAGCTCCAACTCCTTGAGTTATCTGTCACCAACCGAAAGGAGGCTACAAACCCCTTTCCTTGCCCCATCCTACCACCCCAAAATACAAGTGTAGACCAAACTATCACTACCACAATCACTTCCATTGTCATTGTTACTGCCATTGTCATTGCCACTATCACTATCACTTCCACTATCACATCAACCTGTAACCTGACAACCTATCATTGTATCCAACCTGCCATTGTATCCAGCGTGTCACATCAACTTGTCACTAATCAAATTGTCCAACCTGTTACTGTCACCGATACTCAACCAACTCCTCTCACATGGATCATATACCAAAGAAACCTCTAAATTATATTTCCAACATCACCAATACATTCCTCTACCAATCATGTACCAAGATCACCAACATACCATTATAAGATATGTGCCTCAACCATGTACCAAACCATCAACTTGTACCATACCAAACATCAACCATTTACCACAACTTGTATCACACCAAGTGCATCAACCATGCACCAACACATGTACCACAACAACTGCATCAACCATGCACCAACACCTATACCAAACCGTGCATAAAAAATGCACCAGAATTGTACCAAATCATGTATCAACCATGTACTTCAACACCTTACCAAGTATTATTCATGTACCATACAATGTGCCAACAATGTGTCTCAAACATATACCATATCACTCAATCATGTCATACACCATGTATCATAGAATATATCAAGCAAGTACCATCAATGGGGTACCTCAACCAAGTACCAACATCACCAAGAGATGTATCGCATACACATGTTGTCATATACCAAGTGTAATCCTCAACAATATATCAATATCAATGGCAACAATACACCATGTAACCAAACTAGATACCAAGAATAAGCCTCAAGCATATAACATCATCACCATGTAACCAAACTAGATACCAAGATACCAAATCAACCAATATGTACTACTAATCAATGTACCATACCAATGTCACCAAGATGTACCATGCATCAACAAGACATGCCTCTCAAGCATGTACCATGCCATCACCAAGCATAAGATACAATCACATAAGCATACCTATAACATGTCGTTGACCTAATGTACTATAATACTGATCAGTAACATTGTCACAAGCTTCAACAGTCTAGTACCAACATCTATACCAGATTTGTCTTAGCCTCGTGGGACTAAGACTCCCTATCACGTGGGGCCTCGGGTGACATCCCTTAGGCAACTCACGGGGGTGCCTCGTGTGACACCCGTAAGCTGACCCGTGGGGGGATGCCTAATTAGGGTTACATAGTAACCCTAGCATTCTGTAGCTCTGAAACTTTCTCTCTTTCCTCGCACTTTATCCACTGCCTCAGACTTCTTGTAATATTAGCCAATAGACCAAAATATTAGACCATAACATTCACAATATAGATATTCAATGTAAGTGTGTGTACTTATTAGAGACTCCTTGAGGTCTATTTATACTTTTTCTAAGTAACCTCTTTCCTTATTCTTAGGGCTTCTTGAATTTCTTGTTACAACCACTTTACCCTTTCATTAATTGACTTGTAACCAATTACGGGCTTCTTGACCATTCTTTTGGGCTTCTAACTTCACAAGGCCATAACTCCTCAATCGTGAGGAACCACATGGCGTACCACCTATCACCGGAAATGGAACGATGGGGAATATCCATTTATGAGTGTCTTATTGCATTTACTCTGTCCTTCATGTTCATATTCCTCAGACAACTTCAACTACTATAACCACACCCTTGGGGCTTCATGTAGACTTCATCAAATGCACCCATCACATCTGTTGACATTGAATGATCCATCGATGACAACTAACTCACCATCAATATAAACCACATCTCTGGGGATTCCATACTTCTCTAGGGTTTGACATCAATAACACCCAACTGCCCAACAATATCCCCCTTTGGCATTGATATAAACACCAACATTGATGGAAACACTCATATTGCAATACTCATGCTCCTATGTGACCATGTCTCCTCATCAATGTTTCTCTATCTCCCCCTTTGACATCAATGGAAAATGGTGTCTCTCCTTGGGGTTGCTTCCCCTGTCTTCAGGCATCTATTCTTTCTTTATGTTTCCATGCCTTTATTTTTTTCTCTTCGCATGTTTCTCTCCTCATGTTCCTCTTTCCTTGCGACTTCCCTTGAAAGTATACTTTATCTGAACAATCATTTTATGACTTCATGCACTCAATTCTTACTCTTCTGATCTTTTTGTTTCTCTTCCTTTGACATCATGGGAAAACTGGTAACTCTTCATTATTCTCTCTCTCTCTCTCTCTCTCTCTCTCTCTCTCTCTCTTTGTATGCAAGCCTATGATTTTATCTTCATGGTGATTCCTCATGTAAAAATATGATGTATACAAGAATCATTCAAAAATATTCTTTACTTGTATTATTTAATTCTTTTGCATATCTCCCCATGTCTTCTTGATATTTATCTTCTTTTCTAAATCTCTTGATGATTTATCTTCCCTTGACTTCTCTATAAGATTTCATGTAGATCAATGTAGGGATACCTGTAAATGTATCTTTTCGTCTCTTAAAGTTCTTTCTAATTGTCCATTGGTGCTTCCTCTTGTAACTCTATGAGATACACAAAACATTCATTAGTTGTTTTCTTCATTCACTTGTCATGTTCACTTAACCATATTGTTCAATGATTTTCTTCTGATGATTTAGCTTATGCTGATGGTTTCTATTTCCCTGTTATATTTTTCCTTTCACCACTTTCCTTTCTCTGACCAATTGATTCCAACTGATTCCACTGGTTCCAATTGTAAATACACTTCTATGCATCTTCTCTGATCCATGTTATCTGTACCTGTTGATACTGAGAGGGGGGTGAATCAGTATCAAGTACAATTTAAAAAACTTTTTCAACTTATACTTAAACCATTCAATTATATCAAATGATCAATGAAAAATAGTTTAAGAGTTAAACCAATACACCACAATACACCATGCACAATATATGAGAAATAATCAATAGTTTTTGTTCAAGGGAAGTAACGACTTCCAAAGGTAGCTACAGCATCCAAATGTAGAGGGAGGGATAAACCTCCAAGAGGAAGATACAATACTCAAATATCAAGAGAGATTTGACCTCTCCATCCTTGCCCCTTCCTTCCACCCAAGAATATATGAGAGATAATAAAACTTTACATTAAATCATCACCATCAACCAATCATCACATAGAACCTGATAATGCTTCCTGAGACTTCTTCAATTTCTACAATTCTTCAATTCTTGGAGTAATATGATCCTGTAGATAATATTACTCAATGTATTCTGTGAAACTCCTCCAATTTTCACTCCTTGAATCCTCCCCAAAAGAGGTTATAGAAATAATGGTAGACTTTATTCAATTATGGTCTGTTTAGAAGACCCAACTTGTACAGCATGCCCCGCGCTCAATATTTAACATCCAATTCTGAAACTCACACAAAAGAAACTAAAGTCCGTACTCTTTCCAATGGAAGTGGTCCCACTTCATTTGGATTCTGTATGAAGAAGTTGTGATTGTTTTACCTGGAACACCTGTTTATTGACTAGCTTCAGGATTGGTCACAAACGTTATCTTCCACAGAGTGTATATCCATAATTATAGCGATTCAAGAGCTGAAATTTTTACCAAAGGTACCTTGATATGTCTTCTCAATACCATAGCAATTTCACCATCTGAATATTTCTAGAAAAAATTTTTATAGCAAAAATGGTAAGATGACCTAAAAATAACATACCTTAGAACACATCACCAAAAGACTTCATCCTCCCTTGAAATTTGACCTTCTTTTACTTCTTATTCCCTCTGAAATTCGACTTGTATCAAATGAATGTATAATGATGTTTATGTGTACCATTTATGTCACTTCCTTTTAACATTAGGGCCGACCTGACACTTTCTTATTTTGTAATTCTTTTCTATAATTATCTTCAGGGCCTACATGTACAATTCACTTTGTCATCTTCAAAAATTCATTTCTCCTCAACCATGAGAATCCATGTGACGTGCCACATACCACCAAAAACAACATGTTGTATACTATCCATTCATGGGTGTTGTATATGCATGTGCATTGTCCTTCATGTCCAAATACCTTTATCAATCTTGCAGTCCAAAACCCATGACTAGGGTTGTCATCAATGACAACAACCAATCTTCCAATAGTACCTACTAAGTATCCATATCTATTCATAACTACTATGCATATTCTCTGACCCATGTTTTTTGTACCTGTTAAGTATCCATCTCTATCCATACATCGCAAAATGTCCATACCTTTGCTACTCAACTGTCCACAATGCTAACCCATCTATCATTGTAATATCATGGTTTCAACTGATCATCATATGTTCTTGTTTCCACAAACTTAAGCAAATATTTCCACTAGTCTTCTCTATCTGTAATTCAAACTCTACATGTATGGAATATTGAAATGAAGATATCCCTGCCTGAATACATACGTGGAATACAATCATAAACTTCTTCCTATGTAACTACCAACTGATACCTGCATGGAAACACTACATGTCAAATAATCAATATGTCTCACTATACTTCTATTATCTGACTACTTTGAATCTATTTCTATATATACTTCAAACTACTCGAAGGATGGTTCTCTTTTATGTAGTAGCTACTGCACTAACTCACCCTGTTCAATATTCATATTTACTCGGAGTCTCCAAGATGGATGGCTTAGAACAATACCTGCTCTGATGTGGAGTAATCTTCCTCATCATCAGTGGATTCATTGTTTTCTTGAATTACGACATCCTTTTTATCTTGCTTCTTAATTCTAACATATTGTTTTTCATCAACTTCCTATATTCTTACATATTCCTCTTGGCTTGTAAATTCACCCTGATCTTATGATACTGCAAGTACTGTAAGTACAATCTCTGGAAGTGCTTCATTCATCTATTCTTCTAGTTCCTTCTTTCCTTTCCAAACCTTTATATATCTGACATCGGTGTCTTCCTTCATGAAGGGATCTATCATGCTTCTATAAGTTTGAGTTATGTGTCCATAGTTGTGGCATTTGTAACATTCTATATCGTGTGGGGCCACACAAGAATCTCTTTCTTGAATATTTATTTCATACGTTTTGAAATTCATAGTTTTATGCTCAAAATTAGTACATTTAAAACAATGACCATATAAGAAATTTATACACCCATGAGTGAATGATCTTCTTTGTTGTGTAGTCCTTCTTAATCCCTGCCTTGGTTGATCATGATCTTCTCTTTTGTTGTTCCCTTCATAATTATTGAAGCTTCTTTGTTACCTGAATGTAGAAGGTCTTTTGCATTCATTCCTTTATGATTCTTGTTGACTATGATTCCTTCCTTTGAGAACTTCTAGATAACTATTTTGTTCTATTCCTTTTGTCATGGAGCTTGAACCTTCCTCAAAATGAACATTCTTGTATCCTAGTCCATATTTGTCACTTTACGATCTTTGATTGTTGAGAAATTTTTCTAACACTTGAGAACTTTTCAATTTCTTGTTGAGCTTGTTGAATTCAACTCTCAATGTTAGGATTTCCTTTTCAAGATTCTCACACTCTTTTTATTTATTTATCATCTGGATCTGCATTACTTCTTCCTTTCTTCTTCATTCTTCAAGATGGGTTTTCAAGGAGATGTTTTCTTCTTTGAATGATTTGTTTTTCTTCCTTTCTTTCTTCACTTCAGTTAAAGAACTAATTAATTCTGCCTCAATGTCTACTTCTCCTTCTTCATCTCTTTCAGGAGTTATTTTCTTATTTTCCATAGCCATAAAGAGCACTCTTTATGAGTCACTATTTCTTTCATCATCTTCATCAGATGAAGAACTGACTTCTCTTGAGTAGAGATATTTCTTGAAGAATTTCCTTTTATCCCCCTTCATGTTTCCCTTTTGATATTTCTTTTCTTTCTTGGGATCTTCTTCTTCATCACTATATGATTTCTTAGCATAAGGACACTTATTTGGAAAATGACCAATTTTACCAAAATTAAAACATTTTAAGGGAATCATACCTTTGTACTTTCTACTTCCTCTCTTCAAATTCGTCACAAAGTTGGCTATTTCTTCATCCTCATATGAATCATCGCTACAACTGTTATTTGTTTTTGACTCAGACCTTTTCTTCTTCTTTGTATTTTTGGATTATTTGAAGGTTGCTTCTTTCTTGGATGGATTTTCCTTATTTTTTCTCTTTTCATAAGCCTTAAATATTCCATGTAGCTCATCCATGCTTATCGTACTTAGATCTAATATTTCTTCTAGTGATGAAATATTAGGGTCAAATATCATTGGAAGAGATCACAGTACCTTTTGAAAAATCATAGATTCATCAACCTCTTTTCCCAATCCTTTAATTTCATTCAATACATTTCATCAACTCCTAAAAATTAAGTTGCAATGTTTTCATCTTCCTTCATTTAAAATTTTTCAAATTGACCTATGTAAATATAAAGCTTGGTTGCCTTGACTTTTGCATCTCCTTCATAAACATTCTGAAGTTTGTCCCAAATCTCCTTTGTAGAATCACAATGCATAACCTTGATATATACTGTATCAACCAGACCATTCATGATAGCAGTTTTAGCCCTCGAATTTTTTT